>JAAAKG020135520.1:0-13502 GCA_010014905.2 Druon quercuslanigerum | reverse complement strand
GGTCTCGCTCTTACCAGCAAGGGATACTCACTGCGGAAACCTGGATCTCTATAGACCTAGTGCTAAGAACAAACCTCTCAAAGAAGAAGAAGAAGACTGAAACTCAACTCAGATACGATTGAACACTTTTAATCGTATATCGGGAAAAAATTAGGATTTTTTAAGTTTCTTTGGCTTCAATTAAAGATAAAATTTCAGGCCTTATGTAGCATAATTTTAAGATTTTTGCAACAATTTCCCTAGGTCATGCTAAAAGTTGAAGTCGAGGTACAAAATTTTAGAAAACCTAGAATTTTTTTTAAAACTTATCACATTAATAGACGTGGAATTTCATAGGCTTTCCAACTCTTTTTTAAAAAATGCCCTATCATTTTTTGTTAAAACTTAAACTATTTTTTTAGAAATGATTTCTTTTCCTTTTAAATTACCTGTTTTTTACTGCTTTCAATTACTGCTTTCAATTAAAGTTAAAAGCATTCTTGATTAAAATATGAACTAGTACATTTATTAGTGAAAATATATTTTTTTATTAATCTTCATTCAACAAAAAAAATTATTAAGAAGCACTTCAGCTTTTAGCTACGCAGTTTAATGTCAAATAAAAAATCAGTTTTCAACCAAATAGTTTAATTTTCTAACCAAAGAGATAAATATTCGACTGAAAATAGAATTATTCGATAAAGATTCATCCAAGAAAATTCAAACAAAATAGCTAAATTTACAAGCAAAAAAAAGATTATTTTTTAATTAAATTGTTGTTTTTTTTTATACAAGAAATATGAAAAAGTTGAATTGTCCACCAAAGACTTTCATTTTTATTCAAAAAAGATGCAATTTCTACTAAAATAGATTAGTTTTTTTAATAAAAAGAATTTTACATTTACAAACAAGTTATAACATTTGTAACTAAAAAATTAATCTCCAGAAGGAAATAAAAAAATGAAAGCAAAGACATATAAATACAAAGAATTAGATTACCAACAAGAGTATTGTATCAGGACTACCGCTAATCTTCATTTTTCAAATTTTATCATTTTTTCACACTATGCATGCTGCACCAAAAGATAAATGCAAAAATATTGTGATCACAAAAAGATCGACAAATTTGTTAATAATCACCTTCTATAGGACACGTAGTTTTTGTTTTATTCATATAAAACAACAACAAAGATTAAATTTTTGGACAAACGTAGATATTTTTTATCGTTTCTCCAAAAACTTAATTTGGTTATTTTTAATCTTATGTTTTACGATTAGAAGAAAATTTACTGGTCCTTTAAAAAAATTATTGATGACAAATTTGTGGATAGTTTTTGGAAAAGCAACTTTTGTTTATTAATTTTTTTCTCAGCTTGTGCCATTTGTCGAAAACTAGTTTTATTATCTTTTTGTAGATTGTGTGGTTTGTCCGAAAATTTATTTTTGGTATTTTAAAATGTTTTACGAATAGATAAAAAACTCCGTGTCCTCTAAAAAAGTGATGCATGACACATTTGTAGATCCTTTTTGGGTGCTCAATGTTTGTGGATTCATCTTTTATCTATTTTGCATAGTTTGACCATAAAATGGATTTTTCTATTTTTCAATATTTTTTGTGTGATTGAAATTTCAATTTTCGACTTTTCGAAAAAATTCATAAAGTTATTCTCATAATCTTGTATGACTTTCAAGAAACATCATTCTGCTCCTTGTGGACTTATTAAATATTGGGTGTTTATTGCCTTCAAATGTTCCTTTTTTTTAAATGCTACAACTCTGATAATTTTATTTACATCGAAAAAAGTCATATGAATAAATTGTTCGAGCTTTCGAGTATTAAGAACAGTTGTCCACTTTTTGAATATTCATCCAAAATGACTAGTTAACAAACTCGTTCTTTTTCTTTAGGCCTTAAAAAATTGGACGAAAGTAGAATCGACAAAGTCAAGTTTTACATGAAACTAATACCTTCTCATTAGGATGAGAATTTAAAGAAAAGAATGAAAGGCTAAGCAATTATTTTGCAATTATAAAAGAAAAGAATTTAAAACTATTATCTAAATTTATTGACTTCATTAACTTTGCATTAAATTTAGAAAAAAGTCTAACAAATTTATCAAATTAACACAAATCTAAGATAAATTAAAAGCAATTTTTACATGTATTATTATTACATTATTATTGTATTTACATACATTATTAATGAGTTTCTGTTGCAATGATGTAATGTAAAAAAAATGGAGTTATTTGCAATTTTTTCGAACTTTAAACAATATAAGAACAATATAAGAACAAGCTGTTAAACACAAGAGCAATAACTTTAAAAATCCACTATGAACATATTTTAAAAAAAGCTTGCATTAAGACATTTTTTTAAAATGATTATTATTTTTAATATGAACAATAATTTTAAAAATACATTAAACATTGACTGTATTTTTATTAAGTAAATGATATTTCCGGTACCGATCGCGAAAGTACTCTTTTGTGTCAAGTGCTGGTTTATTGGCTTTTATGAAGGGAATAAGGGTGAGTGGATGCAGAAAGGGCAGAGAGTACGGATATCGAGTGTAAAGGAATAAGGGTCAGTGAAGGCAAAGGTGTAAAGGGTAAAAGTGAGTGATTTGAAGTGAAAATTTGGAGTGTATGAAATTTTTGAGGTTAGGAGTAGGTAAATAGTTGCTGGGAAGGGGGGGGGGGCAAGAGATAGGTGATTGAGGCGGGAAACGTCACAGAGCTTTGGGTGATAAGGTACGATGTCGACGACGCGAAGTCCACAAACTGGCGTCAAAGGGAAAAAGTCACTGGACGGTAGCACAGAACAGCAAGTAATAATCGAAACAAGAGCGGACGTTGCTGAGAGCGTGCGATGTGGTGGGAAGGGGGCGTTGATCGCAATGACAGAAGCGATGAGGAAGAAAGGGAAAAGAGGAAAAATAACTTAGTAGTTAAGGGACTGAAAGTGGAGAGTGAAACAGGCTAATTGGACATAAAAAATCTTTTCAGAAACATTAGAGTGCAGGTAAGGGTAGAAGGAGTTAAGCGAATAGTAAATCTGAAGGAAGAAAGAGAAGGAATGATTTTAGTGAAAGTGGGGAGTGAGGAGGAGAAAAAGAAAATCATGGAGGGAAAAAAATATTTAGAAAAAGAAGGGAAAGGATTAAAGAATATCTGACATGGAGCGAAAGGAACAGGAGATGGCAAATTGAGCAGAGGGCTTGGGTAGGGTGGAAAAAGGAGCACATTATGTGAGTAGGGAGGGACAGGTTATGTATAAATGGGTAGGAATGGAGCTGGACAAAGATTTAGAAGATATAATTAAAAAAGAAAAAAGTTTTGAGAAAGGTAGGGGGGAAGTAAACGAAAAGGTGTCTATAGAGAAAGCAGAGGGGTTTCCAATCGGCAAAGGGGGAAAATCAGCAGGAAAGAAGAGGGAAGGGAAGAGGGAAATGTGAAAATACCTTTCTAGAATGTGTCAGGTTTGAAGAACAAGAATAAAGGACTGTGGAGGCAGTTAGAAAAGTGTGATGTGATTATGATGAGTGAAACCTGGGCAGATGAGAAGGACTGGAAGGTGATAAAAAGGATGTTGCCAAAAGGTTATGTGAAGACAATGCAAGAAGCAAGAAAAAAACACGTTAAAGGGAGAGGGATGGGAGGCATGATGTCAGGGGTGTGAAAAGAATTAACAGTAAATGATAAAAAAGATGCGGATAGTTAGGAAAAGGATGGAACAATGATGAGAAGGATTATAGTTGGGAAAGTCAAAATAGCGGTGGTTTGTGTATATAGAAAAAGAGGGGAAGAGGAAGGCTGGACAGTAATAAGAAAGTGCATAGGGGAAAAGAAAAAAGAGCTGGTTTTAATAGAAGGGGACCTGAATGCTTAAACTAGTAAGCAGGGAGGAGGGATTTGAGATGAAGAAAAGGAGGCATATATGAGGAAATCCAAACAGAAAAAGACGGAGCGAGAGAAGAGGAAACTACTAGACGTGATAGGAGAAATAGGATAGTTTATATGTAATGTCAATATGTAAGGTGATGAGAAAGGGGAGATTAAATTCATAGGAAAGGGGTCAGCAGTAATAGACTACATCTTTGTTGAAGAAAGAATGTGGCATATGATAGGGAGTATGAAGGTGGGGGACCAGGGGGGGTCCGCGCATTTCCCGGTCATAGCTACACTAAAAGGAGGCGGCAGTAAACGTGGCAGAGGGAGAAAGGAATCAAGGGGCTAGATAAATGAAAATATTTGAAACAGAAGATGTAAAAGGAGAAGGTTAAGTATGAAAAAGAGGAGGGGGTAGACTCGTGAATTGAAAGGTTGAAGGGTTTGATAGAGAACATAAGGGATGAGCTAGGTACTAAAGAAGAGCGAGTAGGGCGAAAGATAGGATGGTGGGACGAGGAATACTGGGAGAGTAAAGAGACAATGTAAGAGTGTATAAGAAAATGGAAATAAGGGGAAATAAAGAAGGAGGTGTATAACAGGAGAAAAAAAGAACATGAAAAAATGATGGAAAGAAAAATACAAAGAGGAAAGGAAGAATATAAGGCAGAAGTAGAAAAGCGATCAAAGACTGTAGGGTGTGGGATGTGATAAATAGGGATAGAGGGGAAAGAAAGGACGTTACTGAAAAAATAGAAATGGAGGAATGGACGGATTATTTCAAGGGTCTATTAGGGGGAGAGCAAAATAAGAACAAAGGGGAAAAGAGAAGCATAATCCAAGGAGAAATGTAGGAAAGGAACAAAATAACAAGAGAAGAAGTGGATGAGGCAATAGAAAGGGCAAAAAGACACAAGGCGAGAGGAGAAAATGGGATGGAGAACGAGGCGATGAAGTATGGCGGAAAAGGAGTTAGGGGTGAGATATGGAAGATCTGCAACAAGGTCTGGAAAGGAGAAGGGTGGCCAAAGAATGAATAACAGGACTGGTGGTACCGTTTGTCAAGAAAGGGGAAGGAAAGAAGGTAGATGAATACAGAGGGATCACTTTCATGCCAGTCGGCTATAAAATATATGCAGAAATCTTTAAAAAAAGTTTGGAGAGTCAGGTAGAACAAAAAGAATGTATCTGACACAATCAGACGAGATTTAGAGAAGGGATGGGCACTATAGACAACATCTACGTACTTAACTACTTAGTTAACTGCAATCTAAGGAAAGAGACAGGTAAACTAGTCGCATTGTTCGTAGATTTCAAAGCAGCGTTTGACTCAGTGAACAGAAAAGTGCTATAGTAGGCAATGAAAGAGAGGGGTGTGAAAGAAACGTGGACGGAGAGGATAAAAGAAATTTTTATTGAAACCAGGATTAGGGCGAAGATAGGAAAGAAAAAAGGGCAGGTTTTCCGGACAAGGTTACTATTTAATATGCTTCTGGCAGAGGAGAAGTTCAAGGAGAAAGGGAAAGGAGGAATGGTTTTGGAAATAGCAAACTATACTTTCTAGCATACCCGGACAATGTAGTTCTGTTAGCAGATGATGAGAATAGGATGAACCTGATGATGAGAATTTTTGAAGAGTATGTGAGAGGAAAAAATTCAACGGTGAACACAGATAAGACAAACGTGATGTGCTTCAGAAATATAAAAAGAAGAATAAATTACGTTTGGAAGATCAACGGACAAAAAGTTAAAGTTGTGGAGGAATTGTGTTACCTAGGCTTTTAGTTTAAGGCAAAAAGGGGAAATGAGCTGCAGGTGAGGAAGGTTCAAGGGCGATTGGAGAATGAGGATCTGGTTGTTTAATGTGTTGGTCTGCGCAGTGTTGTGTTATGGAGTGGAGATCTGGGGGTGGAAGGAACATAGGAAAATTGAGAGCATGCATGAGCGATTTTTGAGATGGGTAATGGGGGTTAGCTGGAGTTGGCCAGGATACATGTTAAGGGAAGAATTATGGAGGGAAAAATAGTTACTAGACAAATTAAGAGAGCTTAGAGGTTTGAAGAGAAGCTAAAAAGGGGAGAGGGAAGCCGAGTTATAGAAGCATGTTTGGGCGAAATTCGAAACAATGAGGTAACAGGCAATTTGGAAAATTTAAAATAGGAGGAAGAAAGGAGAAAAATGAGAAGGATTTGTAATATACGAGAAGGGGTCAAGGAGTGGTAGGACATGGAGTTAGAGCTATTAGTAAGACAATGAGAAGAGAAATGGACAAAGATTATAGATTCGAGGTACAATAGATGGTATATGATGGTCAGAGTGTTGACGGAACCAGAATATCTGCAAAAAATAAAAAAAGGAAGAAAAATGGAGTAGGGTTGTACGGTTTAGAATGGGAGAAGGTATGAGAGCATCCAGATATTGGATGGATGAAGAGGAAAATCGATGCAGAGTATGTGGATGCGAAATGGAGTCATAGGCACATGTATTAGAGAGATGTACAGAAGAGGAAGATGGACTGTTGAGTGTGGATGAGTGTGTAAGATGGATTTTGGATGGCAATGGACAGGGAGTGATGTGGATGAAGAAATTGGAAGATGTAAGGAAAAGCAAGGGAGTAGGAACTTTCTAGTGTCGGAAATTCAACTGTGCCGGATATTTTGTAATTTAAGAATATTTTCAGTTTCAAATTTTTTCTTTTTATTGAATTTCACAGTGCCGGAATTTAATTTTTTCGAATTTTTCAGTCGCCCCATAAAATTAATAATCATTTAATAAAATTAAAAATACTCCCCTTTCTTCCATATTATCTTCTTACAAGGTAATTCAGATTTTTTGATAAGAAAATTTCGTGAATAACCACTTTAAATCCCACATTTTAAAAAAGATCATATTTTTAGAAAACGAAATGGTAGAAATTGGGCTTTGCGTGGAATTTCAACACTCGATAATGTTTCTCTGTTTGCAATATTTTTCACGGAATTCTCTATTTTCGGGAATTTTCAAAATTCGGTAACATCATAAGATTTGGCAAATGTTAATAAATTATTAAATATAAAGGAATTTTAATAATAATTTCAAAATCGTAATAGTTTTATCTAGGGAAATGGCAGCGTGACATATTTCTTTATAGAAATTGTTATTAAAAATTACGGGAATTTTTATATAAATATTTATCTTTTTTTCTGAAAAGTTATTTTTTTGTTGTTTAAAAATGTTCTTTTTCTTGTTGTTTTAAAGTGGGATTTTTGGTAAAAAATTGATTTCTCCTTTGAAAATTCATATTCTTGGTTAAAAATTAAACTATTTGATTAATAATTAATTTTTTTAATCTAAAGTTAGTATTAATATTTTTAATGGCCTTGTTTTGCTTTTATATTATTTCTTATTAGTTTAATTTATTTAATTATTATAACTTTAATTAATGTAATGATGAATAATATATATTATATTTATAAAAAGGTACTAATTATAATTAGTTAAATTACTAAAAAAGAAAATTTGATTTCTTTTGATGACAAATAATCATTTGCATTTTTCTATAAAATCGAGACAAGAGGAAAAGAATGCCAAAAGAGCAAATTCGTTCATCTCAAAAAACTAAAAACGAATCTCTTGACGCTTTTTTATCTTCCGTTTCTTTTTTAATTTTCAAAATCATATTACTGTATTTATAAATTTAAGGTATAGAATAAAAAGTCAAGATATAGAAGAAAATGAAATACACAAAAAAATGTGAAAAACCTGAAAATATTTCTAACGGGTGACAGCAAAAAATCTTTAATTAAAAAAGGTACATTCTTGTTCGTTCGAAGATTACTATAGCACTTTAAAATGTATTTTATAAATACGAAAAAAAATTATTGAACAAAAACTATTTGATTCAAAGAGATTGTTTTTTTTGAAATGCAAATTTTTTTATATTGAATGTGCTTTTTTGACATTCTTGTATAAGTTCGAAATAATACAAATATCAGGAGAGCAATAATTTAAAGACAAACTATTAAGCAAATTAAAAAAAATATATTAAAAAAAATTAATGTTAATTTAAATTTGAAAGCTAGTTTATGAAAATATATCAAGAAGTAAAAAAGATTTGTTTGATGAAAATATTTAATCTTAATAAATCCCCGGAAAAAGAAAATATTTGAAAAATTATATATTTATTCAATGAAGATATTTTTTTATTTAATGTATTATTTTATAATTGATTATTTATCCCGCTGAAAAAAATATTCAAACGAAAATCGTTTGTTCCAAATTGTTTTGACACTGGTTAATTAAGTTTCGACAATAATACATTGTCATGTATAAACACCACAATATTTGTAACCATATCATATTTTCAGAAAACGTACTTGACATTATTTCTTTTTGCCTACTATTATTTTTTCTTTATTTGCCATTACTTCAAATTCTTCGATATCTATAATGATTATAATAATTTATATAAAAATCCATATTGTAAATTTAACTTTTAAATTATACGCAATATAGATTGTTAATGATTTGCAAACAAATGCTGAAGTTTTTAAAGAATTTTGAAGGGATTCAAGAGGATATTTTTTCAGATTCCTAGAGAAATATACATTTTTTTATAAATTAACTTTATGATATTACAAAAAAATTTGGCAAGAATTCGAATTATTTTAGAAAACCTTAAACATAAATAAAAATTTTTAAATTGTCAAAAAACAATCGAGAAGTTTGCAAGGCAATTTTAGTGACGGAAAAAAAGTTTTCTCGTTCGGGGTTCAAACTCCTACCCCTTTCCAACGTAGTGGTATCAGGAAGGTACCCGTTCTACCGGTCACAGAAATAATGTCGGTTAAAAACCTTCCCTTTTCCAGTGTCTCTTGGAGGGTGGGGGGGGGGATGCTGGTGAAACTCCTACCCCTTTACAACGTCTCGTTCGATCAGGAAGGTACCCGTTCTACCGGTCACAGAAATAATGTCCCTTCCCTTTTCCAGGGTCTCTTGGAGGGGAGGGAATAATCCTGGTGAAACTCCTATCCCTTTCCAACGTCTCGTTCGGGCAGGAAGTCACCCCTTTGACCGGTTACAGAAATAATTTTAGTCAAACCCCTTCACCTTTCCAACATCTAGTGGGATCAGAAAGGTACCCCTTCTACCGGTCACAGAAATAATGTCGGTCAAAACTCATCCCTTCTCCAGGGTCTCTTGGAGGCGGGTAAGCACCCCTTTGATATAATGTAATAATGTAATAATGTAATCAAAATTTAATAAAGTATGTAATTAAAATGTAATAATGTACAATAACGTTATGTAATAATGTAACAGCAAAGAACTTTCTTGCTGGTACATTTATTTGATGAAGATTTTTTTTATTTACTGTATTATTTTGCATTTGATTATTAATTTTTGCCATTATTAACAATATTAAAATAAAAAACCTTATAAATAAAATAATAATATTTATTATATTCTTTCATAATGCAAAATAAAAAAAAATAAATAATTTTTTAGTAAAAAAAATTTTGCAAAAAATTTATTATATTTTGTACCGAAAAATATTCACTGTATAGTTACATTTTGAGTTAAACGAGTTAATCTTCCGTGAGAAAACACAAATTCAGGACTCTGCTTTAAACGACTGAAAATATTCAATAAAATTATTTTATTTTTATATATATATAATTTTTCTGGCTGGAAAATATTGTAAAAAATATTCATCTTTATTAAAAACAATGAAAATGCATAATTGTGAACGTTGAAAATAGGCTAAGTGCATTATACCTACATATACTTTTCATAACTTTTTCGAAAACAATATACTATAGCATAGTAGAAAAAATCTTTTGGAAAAATTCTCTTCTCATGCTATAAAAATAATTTTCAATCGAGGTGTTTTTGTCGCGTCAACGTCATCGATGTCAAGGCTTCAGTTCACGTTCGAAAATTAAAAAATTTCCAAGAAAGCGTTTAAGGTCATCCAAATTTTTTCTGTATAACTTTTTGATAGGACGTGTAACTTTTTTTTCGTAAAAAATAATATTATTTATGATGGTCTGGTGTCTGATAAAATATCTATCAACATTAGTTAATTAATTTTTGAATATTTAAATAATTAGAATTTGTTTAAATAATTTTTATCTCGAAAATTCATTTTTTCCCTGAACATTAATACTATTGGTCTAATGGAATATTTATTAACATTGGTACATTAATTTTAAATTATTTGAACAAATGGCATTTATTTAAATAATTATTGTTTAAATTATTATTTTTTTATTCAAATTAACTATGTTTTTTAGTGAAATGTGATCAGAACTTTTTGATTAATTTTTAACTGTTTAAACAAATTCCATTTGATTAAATGATTTTGTTGTAAATATTGTTTTTTTTTTATATAAAAATTGTTACTGTTGTTCTAGTAGAATATTTATCAAAATACGTTAATTTATTTTTAATTATGTAAATAAACTCCAGTGGTTTAAAACCGGTTTTTTTGTAAAAATTCGAAAACTGACAGTTTAATATCGTTAATAACCAATAACTAACTAATTTTACTAGCCTAAGCGTAATATTTTTGATTGAAAAAAAATTTTTAATGTATTTAAAGAAATGTAATTTGTTGAAACAATTACAAGCTAATAAACGTTGATAAATAGTCCACTAAAGAAATATTAATACATTAGTAACAAAAAATAATAAAAAATCTTCCCGCTGCGCAGGGACATTCTCAAAAGGCGCTACACGCGCGGCTCGCTTCGCTCTCAAGTTTGAGCGCGCCGAGGGCGAGCTGAATAAAGTATTTGTCTCGCGCTTTACTCACGAAGGTGCATTCATGATGTGCTGCGCAATGGTTCTTTGTATTTACCCCATATTTGTGCTCAAGCCTTTTAAATGAAAGGTCAAAGCATCAGCAACTGTTATTTGGTGATTGTGGATTCTCTTTTGTTAAAGCTCTTTGGGCTTTAACGAGCACATTCTCATCACGTATCTCACATTCTACATTATGTTCAACTCTATTATATCAAATGTATATTATATTTATTTCTATATCACAACCTGCTTATTCAGATATTGCAAAATAAAGTACAAATTTTATTTTTGATGATTGCTTTAATATTTGTTTCTTATTTTTCATTAAGTTTGATTCTCAGCTACTCTGAAAAATGTATATCATTTTAATAAATTTATATTATTACCATTTCTAATATGTATTCGACATGAAATCGACTTTCCGAAGTCTTTCCGTTCTCTCTCCCTTCCTGCAAGGAAGAAGATTGCTTGCAGAACACTGTGTATGTTCCACAATGCCGTATCAATAATATAATATCTAAATAAATGAATTACATACGAATTAAAATAAATTAACTAAAAAATCTTATAAGCCCCCTGGCGGACGGAATGAACGAAGAGGGTACGCTACAGCGTACCCTTATCTTATCTCTAAAGTATCCTTTACGTGTCATGCAAGAAAAATTATAACAAACAGCAAGATGAAGAATTAAATTATTGCAATTCGTATTCTACGTTCAAATTGCCGTCAAAAGGTCACGAAGTAATTGAAACTGTTTTTTTGCAGGGTAAAAATTTTTTTAAAAATGTCATTATTTCCACTGAAGGCGACTTCAAACGCATCCACAGTCGCTTGACTAGTATGCTGCTACTGAAAGAAGATTCACTTGAAGTCGCCTCCAGCAATAATTTAAATGTTTATCTTGCTGTTCTTTTTAGTTTTTGTTACATGATACGGAAAGGATACTATAGGGATACGTTCTTCATATAAATACATGTATATTACAAAAATTACACAGGCTTTTGAAGCAAAATCTTATATTTCTCCCGTCTTGTTAAATTTTACGAGCTTATTTGAAAACGTTAGAACACACAATTTGAAAAAGTTTCGTCGCTGCTTTGAGCCTTGCACTCTTTTTTCCAATGGCTGTTTCCATCTCGGGGCTGAATTTTATTCACATCCGATTATTTCTATATTGATCAAGAAGATACGCCTGATTGTACCGCTGAATGTATTCGAGAGTTGTCGTTTATCCAGTGGGGCAGGCGTACCCAAAAGTGTAGAAGCTTAAGAACGTAATTAGGATTTCATGCAAGACATTGGAAACTGCCACGAAAACTTTATTTTCCAGAATTACTCTGCGCTTTGAATTTTCGTCATACATAGATTTTCCTGCAAAATTGGTTGGATGAACAGCAGCCATGGTCTTGGCGGTTCCTTCATCCGCATCTTCCTGAAAATGAAAATCGTTGTATTTATTATAGTAAATTTAACACTGTAGCATATAAAAGTTTGTATACCATTACCGAAATTACTAATGAAAAACTCACAGCTATTAATTTCAAAAGAAATTCTTTACAAATTCATAAAAGACTAACAATGTCTTAAGTTTGTTTTCTTGTGTTTCTGGAGTTTCTCTTGGAGCCAGTGACGGGGCATACTCAACACAACCGAATTCGTGCTGTTTCCTAGACACAATTGGTCTATCATCGAAACCTGCTTGATTGTCACTATTCTCCTCTAAAACATCTTGTGTGCATCTCTTACTTTCTTTCGTATCCTTTCACCTATTTTATCGCAGAAGGTGTCTGGATACATTTGTACAAGGGCAGTAGCAAACTTTTCAGTCGTTTTTATTTGTGTGTCCTAAATTGATATTATGCAGTCCGTAATTCCTGATACAATCTCTAGGATTAGCCATTGTACGCTGTTCACAAGCACAGCGCAAACTATTATTAAAACAGGCTAAAATTTTGTCTCTCTAATTTTATAGGAGGTAGCGTAATGACTACTGCTTCTTGATCGTTAATTTCCTCATTATTATGCAAAGCGTTTGGAACTAAAGTAAAGGATAATATGTGAACAAATTTAAATTTTAATAAATATTACTAAATTTAGTAAAATCTGTTCATCTGTGACTCTTTATAATTCTATACAAATGCTAGAAGAGTGTATAAATATGATAAAAAAAAGTTTCTTACGCAAGACCGCTACATCCGAATTTTCTTGTACAGTTTATGTTGTGAGAATGAAGGCTTAATGATGGACCTGCTGAAGATAAGATTCTCAATTCAATATTTTATTTTTATTTTATAACAGCTCATCTTGAAGGACCTCTAAATATATTTTTTTACTTTGCCAATAATCAGAAATAATTTTGACATCAGAAAAAGTCAAGTAAAAAGTCATTCTGAATAAATTAATCAGGAAACCTAACGACTTTTCCTCGTAAACTTAGAGAAAGTGTGTGTTCTCTTCACAGCAGGGTGTGACAAAAGATTCAGATCCTCTCTGCAAAAATCATCAATTAAGCCCCTCTGAATCTATCGATTATGAGCTTCCATCAGTCGGGCTGCGATATGTGCATGGGGTTCCACGCTGGACGAATGAAGTCAATCAGTACTTCAAAATTTTGATAACAATACGAATTTATTATAAGAAATACTCTCCCAAAGAAGAGAAAGGGAAACCAGGCCTGTTTACTACGTCTATTTTGTCATCATTTTTGACAATTCTAACAAACATATATATATATATATTAGAATTGTTAGAAATTATGACAAAATAGTTGTTACGACGGCAATCGAAAGAGCGGGAAATTTTACGTCCAAACATGTTCTCAGGTCATGGGTCAAGGAAGACTTTGAACTTC
>JAAAKG020135519.1:0-13502 GCA_010014905.2 Druon quercuslanigerum | reverse complement strand
CCCTGCCGCGGGGGGGGCGGCCGGAACCCACCCCCCGACAGAAACGCGGGACCCCACACCCGACGATTTCCCCCCCAAACAAACCCCACAAAACAAAAAAAAAAAAAAAAAAAAAAAAAAAAAAAAAAAAAAAAAACCGATATTTGAACTAGAAAAATGAGTTTTTAAGCGAAAGGAATCGTCTTCTACCAAAAAAGACGAATTGTTTACAAAGTACGTGAATTTCCTACCAATTTGTTGAATTAAAAAAAAGTTCTGTTTTTAAAAATAGGAATGAATTATCAAGCAAGAATCTTAATTTTCTACCAAAAAATGAACTTTTTACAAATTACATGTATTTTTAGCTAAAAAAATATATTACCAAAAAAAAAAGAACAAAATAGTTCAATGTTTAACAAGAATATTCTCCACTAAAAAAAGTTTCAATTAAAAATGAAATAATTATATTTTCAGTTAACATAATTAATATTTAACAAAAAAGTCAATTTTATATCAAAATAGTTGAATTCGTAACCCAAAAATTCGAATTCTCAACAAAACAATTGAATTTACAACAAAAAGTAATTTTTTAACAAACTTGTTGAATTTCCTGCAAATTAGAAAAACTTTTTTACAGGCAGTAGAATTTTCCACCAAAAATATAAATTCTCAACGAAAAAGGTTAATTTTCTATATCGAAAAAGGCGAATTTTCAACAAAATACAAAATTTATGAAAACTATGTGGATTAACTTTGGATTCAAAGAAAATGTTTATTCATTTTATACTAACCTTTTCACTTTTTTCAACCAACACGTCTATTTCATTTAAAGAAATGTATGTACAGGTCAAATAAAAAATTATATTTTTCATTTTAAGCAATCAAACATTTCTTTAATTCAAAAAGATATTTCATTTAAAGAAACAAAATATTTCTTAATATTTCTTTAGTTTAAAGAACTTTTCCGTTTAAATTAACAAATGTTTCTTTGACCGTATATCAATACCAGAATTTCTTTGATTTAAAGAAAGTTTCTTTGATTCAACAAAACTTTTTTCTGGTTGTGTATGACAATTGGATTACATCGGATTTGAGCTGGAATATCTTAAATTACAAGTAAAATAATCTACCATTCATTCATTCATTATTACTGAAAAAAATCATGTTTGATTGGACGAGCAAAATGTAGGTTCCCTCAATCAAATTCTTTGATTGATTAAACTAATTACTCCATCTACCAAAATATTTGGTTAAAACAACCAAAAAATTGAGTTGGATTAACCCAATATTTCGTTGCATATTCCATTGTTGAACCAACAAAATATTTCTTGATTCGATCAAATCGTATTTTGACTACTGCTACTATATTTAGTAAAAAATAAATAGTATTTTGAATGATAGGGTTTGCATGATTTACAAATAAAAAATGGAGACTTTCCATTTTGCTCTGGAACCATATGACTGATTAATTGCTTTTCGATGGGCAAATGATAAACGAAGCGATGATAAAACGCTTCGTGTTTACACCTACACCATTTATAGTCATATACTTTCTGCACATAAATTTGCGAGCTTCACACACCCAGATTCATTCATTATTTTGCATGCACATTTGCACACTTGGTCTCTTGACCAAATGACCACGCAAGGCAGCTGATAGATTGAATGGATCATTGGTCTCAGGATTCTATAAGTACCATGCCTTCCCCTTAATTAGTGACAATAACTGATCTGTCATTTACTCCACTTTTTCGAGAGTGTAATAATGTGTCGTGCAAATGGCCTTTTCATGTTTACGAGTTTATCCTCCATACTGATTGTTCGATGCGAAACGCGCTTGTCATATATTAAAAAATTACCAAACACGAACTCCGAATTAGTTATCTGTGCCATTTTGACTTTTTCATGAATGTTTTCAACGGTATAATTATTTTATTCTATAATAAAAGCGATTCTCTTTGTTTTGTTTTGAACCATGTGAATATCAAATTTGTGGAAAAAGGACAATGTTTTGTATAAAAAGATCCCTTTTGCAACTGCTTGCTGAATCTAAGGACTTATAGTATGTATGCAGCAAAAATAATTTCAGATACCATGGTGAAAGAGGATGTGCACCTTCCCAGAAACTGCGTAACTATTGTTGTTTGTACATCAACATAGCTCAAGCTGACAGGCCGGTCCCTAAAGTACCCTATTTAAAAGATTTGGTCCCTATGATTCCCTATTTGCATCCCGCAATTGAACCTAAATCACATTTATAATAAGATTAAAGCTTCATTGTATTTTGAAGATTGCAAGTGTCAGGGAATTTCTGTAAGAAGTAACTGTTAAAAATAATTAATCAGAGCTGCCACATCGTCACTATTAGTCACTTTTTTCTTCAAATCACTTTTTATTCCACAAAAATGACAACTTAAAAAAATCTGAATTCAGAGCTGCTATCAACTATTATAACGGACGTCCTCGGACTCTTTTTTAGGGATAATATAAAAAAATTTATTGTGCTACATAAAAATGTTATGCATGTTCACCATTTTGAGGTTAGCATCGTTTGTCAGTTCTCTGTCATTTCGATAATGTAGATCTCTGTCGTACCGATGCTGCAGGTAGCACTCAAGAATAATTATAGAAGAGAATTGTAACACACATGACCTTAAAATATACACACACATCAAATTTAGCAAAATTAAAATTTGCTGAATTAATTCAAAAAAAGAGAGCCCGGGGACGTCCGTTAGCACGTTCGCTTTCATTTTCCAAATTCTGAAGACAAAATCTTTATTTAACGTGGTTATTCTTCATAAATAAAAATTAATTTGTTCAACGACGATAAAATTGATTATTTTCTACAGGCCCTCAATCATTACTCAATTCAGATCTTTAACTATTTCTGAATGGTCTTGAACTCTTTTGAAATATTTCTTTTCCTCAAAAATTAAAATGTGTAAAACCTAAATTTGGGGAAACTATACAATAGTATAACGGACATCCCCGAATTATTTTTTTAGAGATAATCACAACAAATTGTATGCTGATAAATAAAAGTTTTATGCGTGTGCACTATTTTGAGGTTAGGATTTGTTTTCAGCTCTCTGAAATTATGATACTGTAGGTCTCTGTAGTACCGATTATGTCGGTAGCAATTTAGGAATTATTTATAAAAAAAACTTTTTTAAGTGTCTACAAACAAAGTTAGTTCCGGGACCTTAGTTACTTTCTTTTTTTTGCTTGTCCCAAGTTTTCGGCCAAAAATAATGTGTAGTTTGAAAGTGAAGCTGGAGAGAATTATATTATACATAACCTCAAAATACACACACATTAATCAAATTTGGCAAAATTAAATTTTTTTAAATGATTCCACAAATCAAGAGTTCGGAGACTACCATTATCATGTTCGCTATCATTCTACACATTTTTAAATCAAAATCTTTATTATAGTAGAAAAAAAGCCGGGGGAGCCTAACACTTGTAAAATCCATAAATCCCGACAAAGTATTGGATTTCAATAATTTGAAGGGATTTTAAAGATTCTGGGATATTTTTAAAACTTCTAAGGCATTTCAAGAGTATTCAAATTTGAAATATTCCAGAGAATTTTAAAAGATTCCAAGGAATGTTTGAAGCGTTTAAAATATTTTAGCATAGTAAATTTTCTAGAATTTTGAAAGATATGGAACGATTAAGGAATTCTAAAACTATCAATATATTTTAATACATTCTCCAGGACTTCAGGAAATATGGTAGAATTTCAAGGAATTTTATAATATTTTAATAGATTTCAAAGAAGTTATTTAAGAGAAGTGAGGTATTTTGTATGATTTCAAAGGAGTTTGAAATCCATTCTTATAATCATTTATCCTGATGGATTCTTTTAAATTCTTTGGAATTCTTTTGAATTTTGTTAATTCAACTTGAATTCTTTCAAAATTAGTCAATTCTACTCAATTCAATAATGTTTTAAATAATCTTTTAAAAGTTTTTATTTAATTGACCCTGCAGATCAATTGATAAAATGATCAAAGGATTTTAAAATAGCTTATCTATTTTAAAATGATGCAAATAAATTTTTATTGATATTGTATTGTAAAAAAATCCCATTCGTTTTCAAGGGCTTTAGCAAGTTTTAAGGGATAAAAAAAATTCAAAGGATTCGAAATATTGTAGTAAATTTAAAAAGATTCCCAGAAATTCTTTAATTACTTCAATAGTTTGAAGGGATTTCGAAGACTTTGGAATTTACCACGATTTACTGGGAAAAAATATTGTTTAAACAAATAATAATTGTTTTAATAATTTGATTTCAAAGTATTTAATTAATACCTGGAAACTTTGTACTTATCAAATAAAAAATTAATCTTAAAACATTGCTCAAATACCCTCTTGAGCATGAATTTGACATAAAGCTACTATTTTACATGTTTGTGTGACATTTTTTGGGCATAAAAGAAGGAGGTTAGGGGGTGAAGGTAATAAAAATCATTGAATGCAAATTATTCCTTAAAAATTAATCAAGAAGTGTCTAAAATTTAATTTACAATAAGTTAATAGCAAGTCTCTGGAAAAAGTTCAATTCTAAGAATTGAAATGATATTATCAGCCAATGTATTTTCAAATAAGAAACATTATTTTATTAAAAAAATGTAAATATACCAAATTAAAAAAACAGATTTAATTTTCATAAGTAATATCATAGCTTGTAGTTTTGGGAAAAACATTCCCTACGGATAGAACTCCACTATTTCCGAATTTTTAAGAGAGTCAAGAATCTAAACATGTATTTAATTGCTTGGAAATATTTTATTTAAAAAGAAAAATTTTAACACAATTTCTCGAAAGAATACTTTTTATTTAAATTGTGTAAAAAAGATTGTTTTAAGTATTAGCAATTTCAGAAAATGTATTAATTTTTGGATTGTTTATTTTCCTATTTGAACAAATATAGTAATATATCTACGATTGGTTCAGAATCAATCACAACTGTTTTACCGATTTAAGCTATAAAAACATTTACTTTAAAAATTGTAAACAGCAGAGTTGTAGAAAGCACTAATTTTCGCTGAAAAAGAAGCCATCATTAAATAAAATTCAGCCGTTTTTACAAAATTTACAAGAAGGGATAATAAGAAAAAATTCAATTGCAAAAAACATTGTTGAAAGAAATGTTTTTATTAATCAGTTTGAAACAAAATTATTTACAATACTGTTTTTTATTCAGGATGACATCATTAGTAATGTTTTTTTGATTCTCAAAATCATAGAAGAACTATATTTTTCAGAAATCTGATTTTTTGCACGAATACCGTAAATGAATATGAATACCATCAATACTATAAAGAATGCTTGTAATAAACACATTAAAGTTTACATCGATCTATAGAAAGATATCTATATTTTGTTTAAATATTACTTAATTGATGTTTTGATATTTGCCTTTTTGGGAAATGTAATAATCTGAATATATTGGTTAAGAATGAACCACAAGATAAATATTTTTCATAATATTTTTAATCCATTGTAAATACCATTTAGGCTTATCTAAAGTTAAACTAAGTACTGTAAATAATATTTAGGATGAGTATCAATTTTCATGAAAGTGCGGTTTTTGCTTGGCTACCGGAATAAGAAGATACTTTCCAATGGAACCATAAAATAGAAAATATGAGGTAGGAAAATAGTAATTTATGACTCTGAGAGAATGAGCCAGCACTTAGTTAGGAAGTGAAATTGATTTTAATAGACAACTAGGGTCTCATTCACACATTCGAAACATTCTTTCCGCGGTCTGCCTCTGGGCACGCTGCCATTTACTTTACCTTGATACACTTGTTTCGTTACTCGTTCATCCTTCATTCTCTTAACATGCCCGAACCATCTTAACCGATTTCTTTCCCATGTGTCAACTAGGTCTCTTCCGAACCACATTCTTCAAGGATTATCTCGTGCTCACTTTGTCCATCAGAGTTATTTGATATATTTTTACTTCTAATAAGGGGGCCTGTTCTACCAATAACCTTCTTACCTTCGTTTATGCGTCTATCTAACTCCTCATCTATCTTCCCGTCCCTAGTAAATAATCTAACAAGGTGTACGAATTTATCAACTTGTTCAATTCTCTTATGATTTAATAAAATGTTGCATATTGTTTTCTCGACTTTGTAATAAAGGATCTCTTTGAAAACAATACATAAATTTCGCCTACACAAGTAGAAAATACAATAAAAACATTACCAAACAACAAGACAGCTAGAATTGATAGGATATCTATATCTTTATTGTAAAGGTGTTATGCGTTAACATCTCTATGTTGCAGGGAACTATCCTACACTTTAAACATCTATGTTTGACTATCAATTTTTCTCCATATAACTTTTGAATTTCGTATCACACTCACCCGTATCGACCCCATTTTTATTTAATTTTTTTAAACGAAAAGCTTAAAAATCTAATAATGAGGGCTTAAATTGAGAGGAAGGAGTAAAATGGGAGGATAGGGAGCTGTTTTGTTTCTCATGGCTCACGTATGAGTTTCCCACGGCGGGCCAAGCCTCGTTGTATATGTGTGAGAATATCTCGATTATTACACGCTCATAGGCAAAGTAGTGGGTCACGATTGGTGCCGATTTTTATATTCTTCGAGCATACCTGTTCTTCTTTTCTTCCTTTTATTACCAGTCGATGTAGTGCCAGTAAACACTTCCGACGGTGGTGAGACTTAGTTTTGTCGAATCTCTGCACGCGACATTTTACTGCGATCGTGATGACGTGTAGTTTATAGGAATTCGACCCTATTAGGTTTCAACATTTGTCACTCTCCACCAATGACATCACTTTTTCTAACAACCTTTCGCATTCCTTATTTTTTACACTCTTGATTTCTGTTTTCACTTTGCCCATTTCAAATAATGGATGCGGCAAAGTAAAATCGGTTAGTTTCGTTTATGATTTTGGTTTTGACAAAAAAAAAGTTGAAGCTTTTATAGAGTGCGGACAACATTAAAAATTTAAACAACCATTATCTCTCAGGTAAGACCAAGGCTCATTTGTTGTGCAATTGGTTTCAGTTGACCTTCAGTCATTCCGAACTGACTTTACGGTTGCAAAAACCGAAAATTCGAAAATGAGGGGTCATAAATAAAAAGGTGTGACCAGGATCTCTATTGATATAGTGTTGGTTACGATTTTAGAATTTTAGATTTTAAAGATTTGGAAACGAAACTAAGTGCTGGCTCATTCTCTCAGAGTCATAAATTACTATTTTCCTACCTCATATTTTCTATTTTATGGTTCCTTTGGAAAGTATCTTCTCATTCCGGTAGCTAAGCAAAAACCGCACTTTCATAGAAATTGATACCCACCCTAAATATTATTTACAGTACTTAGTTTGACTTTAGAAAAGCTTAAATGGTATTTACAATGGATTAAAAATATTATGAAAAATGTTTATCTTGTGGTTCATTCTTAACCAATCTTCAGATTATTACATTTCCCAAATAGGAAAAGTTATAATCCAAACAATCACACTTCCACAGAAATGTCTAATTTCAAAACATCCATTAAGTAATTTTTAAACAAAATATAGATATCTTTCTATAAATCGATGTAAAATTTAATTTGTTTATTACAATCATTCTTTATGGTATTGATGATATTCATATTCATTTATGGTATTCATTAAAAATTGTTTTAAGGCAGCTGTGCAAAAAATCAGATACTTGAAAAATATAGTTCTTCTATGATTTTGAGAATCAAAAGAACATTACTAATGGTTTCATCCTGAATAAAAAACAGTGTTGTAAATAATTTTGTTTTAAACTGATTACAAACATTTCTTTTAACAATGTTTCTTGCAA
Organism: Druon quercuslanigerum; assembly: GCA_010014905.2. Taxonomy (NCBI): domain Eukaryota; kingdom Metazoa; phylum Arthropoda; class Insecta; order Hymenoptera; family Cynipidae; genus Druon; species Druon quercuslanigerum. Next base: position 5,673 of record JAAAKG020135519.1, on the reverse strand, counting down.
TTGAATTTTTTTTTTTATAATCCCTTCTTGTAAATTGTGTAAGAACGGCTGAATTTTATTTAATAATGGCTTCTTTTTTGGCGAAAATTAGTGTTCTTTACAACACTACTGTTTCTATGTTCCACAAAGAAAAAGAAGCAATCCAAAAATTAATACATTTTCTGAAATAGCTAATATTTAAAACAAAATTTTTTCAAAATTTAAATAAAAAGTATTCTTTCGAGAAATTGTATTAAAATTTTTCTTTTTAAATAAAATATTTCTAAGCAATTAACTACATTTTTAGATTCTTGACTCTCTTAGAAAATCGGAAATAGTGGAGTTCTATCCGTAGGGAATGTTTTTCCCAAAACTACAAGCTATTACTTATTAAAATTAAATCTTTTTTTTTTAATTTGGTAAGAAGCGACGGTAAAGAAAATTAAATTACAAATGCCATTGTTAAAATAATTATTTTTCGTAAGTCTTACATTTTTTTTATAAAATAATGTTTTTTATTTGAAAATACATTGACTGATAATATCATTTCAATTCTTAGAATTGAACTTTTTCCAGAGACTTGCTATTAACTTATCGTAAATTAAATTTTAGATACTCCTTGTTTTGTGCCCAAAAAATGTCACACAAACATGTAAAATAGCAGTTTTATGTCAAATTCATGCTCAAGAGAGTATTTGAAAAATGTTTTAAGATTAATTTTTTATTTGATAAGTACAAAGTTTCCAGGTATTAATTGAATACTTTAAAATTAAATTAATGAAACAATTATTATTTGTTTGAACAATATTTTTTCCCAGTAAATCGTAGTCAATTATTATTTTTTATGAATAAATGATATACCTACGTGTATTTTCTGGTATAAATAGCGCAATTTAAGCCTAATATTTTTTAAGAATATGTGTCAATTATTTAGGCAATTTTCGTTTGTTTAAATAATTTTTACCCTGTGAATCATGAAAAAATATTATTTTCTGGAATTAGTGATGCTGTTAACGAATCTTAAGAGTGATATTTATGTGAAAAACAGTTTGCAATTAAGAAATTAAAATCAATTTCTCATTTTCATAGGAAATTTTGAGTAAATTGTACTTTTTTTGAATCTCCTACACTCTGTCACTTATTAATCAGTATTTTCTTTTCTCAACAAAATCCACTAATAGAGAGATTTTCAAATAATAATTATTGTTAAAAAATTAGTGTATCAATTTTAAGATAAGATAATACTGAAAATCCAGTAAAATCTTTTAAAAACTGTACAGATATTGCTTCCATTTCTTTGAGATCACGTGAAAATTTTTGTAATCTGAAAATTTTTTGAGCACTTGAAATATCTTAAAATCTTTTGAAATCCCGTCTAATCATCAAAATCTTTTGAAATCTCTTGGCATCCTTTAAAATCCTTTGAATTCTTTTCAAATATTTTGAAATTCCTTCAAGTTCTTTTAAGTCTTCGAAATCTTATTAAAATCTCATTTTAAAATAATTCAAAATCTCTTAAAATCCCTTGAGTTGCCTTAAATCATTTGTAATCTGCGTGAATCGTATTCAATTCCTTAAATATATTGCTATTAAAAATGACTGAGAATCTTTCAAGTATCTTGAAATCAATTAAAATATTTTGAAATCTCGTTTAAAGTGAAAATCATCCTTACGGAATTAATATAAGTTCCCTAACGATTTCTGCGGGAACAATAAGCGATAAGATAGAGCCTGTCGGAGTTGCAAATTTTTGTTAATAAAAAATATCATTAAATTAAAAATAAACTGAATTTTGTTGATTTTAACAAAAGCCCATCGTTTTCCTGTAATGGAAATTTCAACCTTTTCATATAGAATGTTTGGAAACATCGCTATTAACTTCAAAAGAAACCAAATTGTGACTCGATGATATTCCAAAATTATTAATTATCTTTAAAAAGCGGTACTTTTTTATTGAAATTTTCGAAATTGTTATGGATTCGTTGATGTCTTTACTGAGTAACTCATCTAATTTTCTAGAATAGGTGAACCTATATTGTCGAAATAACTGGTCATAAGTGCATTTTATTTTATGCGGGTTTTCAATATCACATGTTCAAAATCACCCTTTTAAAGTATATTTTAAAGAGTTTAATCAATTTTATCTGATATGAGGGTCTCTTCAAAGGAAATACAAAGTTGGTGTTGAGGGTCTCATTTGTCAAGGGTTGAGTCTTGAATTTCAGGACATATAGGTGAAAATGATCCTCTTGGAACGATAACCGGGTTTATAATAAAAATGAGGAGGGGGATGAGTGCGAAGGCGATTAAATGAAACTCAGGTGAAATTTATTAGCCGGCGATAATTAAAGGGCGGTACACCTGTGGTTGTCCACTATCCGATCTGGCTGACATGTCTTAACGTGCTCACAGTCGCTTAAGACGGTTTCTTTTTCAGACAGATAACCCGGCAACTTCCGGTCCCGAAGTTCTTTCCAGAACTGAAACTGGTTTCTTGGGAATACGGGGAATCCGAAAAAATATGAAACAGGCCCGGTTATCTTAACCCTATTTCATGGGACTTATCGCACCTTTGGGTCCGAATCGCCGCTTCTTAATTCCGTCATCAGCATCTTCCCCGGTTCTTAATTAGAGCTAAAGACCTGAGCTTGACTAAATTGGATATTTTCGGTCGTAAACTCAACGAGATTGCGATGATAGCGGATCGCTGATTCTTTTCTACTGAACTATTTATATTATTTGATGGTATAAATTAATGTTTTAAATAATCAAGCAAGATCTTGATTCATATTTTGTAGAAGGTTAAGGTATTTCCAGATGCCAGAAATTACTTCAATGGAGAAATTTTTCGTAAATCTGGGCTAGAGGAATTTGCCACTGTGTTTATTTTGAACATGACATTGTCCAACATTGTTCTCTGACACGTGAGACAACATATGACATTGGTATAATATGAGATAGCTGTTTGGAGAAGACAATTTATCAGTGGCTCGTAAACATCTTTTGAGTTATTTTTCTCATCTCGCATTTCACGATGTAATTCTAGCAAAATTCAAAATAAGAAAAGCTTAAATAGATCGAATTTCATAGCACAACTTATTGTTAAACTTTCCGAAGTAACTAAAAATTTTGTGAAAATGTTTATTCTAGAAGGCTTCAAACTTATAATAAAAAATGGGCTAACTGGGACACTTTAGGGAAACCGGCTCGAGCGGAATTTTATATTTTTTAAATTTAATTTAGAATTGGTTGGGAAAATATTTTCTAATCAGCATTTTTTTGTCTTTATATTTACAAGATTATATATGCCAAGAAACACAATGGTACGTTTTTACAGAAAATAAACATCTAATTTTATTTTGTAGAAATTGTTGATGTAAGTTGTTGGCTTTAGGGTCAGGTGAATTGAAACTAATTAAGTTGTTTCAAACGTTTCGGCACACAATGGGGGCCCTCATCAGTGAGTTTTATTAAATCTGTGAAAAGTACATGATATCTTGTGGATACGCAGTTTTACATTTGGAAGCATTATTCTTTGATTAATATCTCAGATGTGAAATTATAAAATTACTTGAGTTTAAATTTGATTTAATATTATCAATAACTATCGATAAATCTTGCAGTAATCCTAAAACATTGTTTTATTGTATCAAAGTACAAAATTGTTTAGTTTGTGATTTTAAAAAATTTATCTTTTTATACGAAAGAAATTTAACCCAATTTTTCTATGGCAGAGAAATAATGTTAGATTATCAAAAATGTTTTAGTTGACAATAATTTTTAAAGTATTTTTCAAAGTGCAGGTTATTATTCAACCATAGTATTGTGACGTAATTTGTTAAAAATATTGACTCTGGCGACAGACGCAGCTAAGTGATAAATATCGCTGTTGTAAAGTTACTAAATTGACATAAAAAAAACTTTTGCCATTAAAAAATATATTGAAAAAAAAGAAACTGTTTCTTTAATGGAAAACTTTTTTATTTACATTTTATTTATTCATTATTATTCTTATTATTATTTTTTTTAAATAAATTTGTGTACGGAAATTTAAGATTTTGAATTAAAGATTCAAATATAAGTATCCAAATTTGATGTCTTTTGAAACAATGTATTACAATTAATCAGAAGTAGTCTAATAATGTTATTACTAACCTTATAAGAATTTTTAGCAATTATTTGGCATAATGACGTGTTTTTGGTTTTTCAACAACTTACATCAACAATTTCTACAAAATTTATTATTGAGGGTCAATATAATCCCCCAGCGTCATTCGGTATTATACTAACAACTTTTTATAGAAATTTTTTAAATCTTTTGGAATATTTGAAATATTTGTAAAATTGTCCGATTTGTAAAATGATTTGAAATATTTATAAAATTCTTTAAAATCTTTGTAGATTAATTTTAAATCTTTGTAATTTTTTAAATTCTTGAAATCTTCGGATTATTTCTGAAGTGACTAACAATTTTTTGAAATATTTGTGAATTTTTTCTGAAATCTTATGGAAACCTCGAAATCGTTGTAAATTTCTTTGAAATCGATCTGAAAAATTAAAAAATCCTTCATCACTTTGAAATCGAAAAAATACTTGTGTAAAAATTTGAGATAAATTAAAAAGTATATTCGGTAATATCTTCAATATCTTTTGAATTTTTTTGAAATAATTGTGAATTTCTATGTAATTGTAGTAAGCTATCTATTGTAGTGATATCTATGAAATCTTTGTGGATTTCTTTGAAATTTATCTGAAATTTTGTTAAAACCCTAAAAATCATTACAATATTTTTGAAATAATCTTCTTCATCATTAAAATCGCTTGAAACCTGTAAAATATTTTAAAACTTTAAAAATCTTTGAAAGATTTGTTAATCTTTGGAATAATTTTCGATTTCATTGAGATCTTTCTGCAAATTTTTTGAAATATTTCAGTATTTATATTTGAAATCCTTTTAAGCTTTGAAATATTTGTAAAATGATTTTGAAATCCTTATAAAATTATTTAAAATCTGCAGGATAGTTTTTAAAATTCATGAAATCTTTGAAATTTTTAGGAATCTTCGGAATATTGGCGAAATGATTTGTAATCTTTGGAATTCTTTTTGAAATCTTCTGAAATTGGTTGAAATCTTGACATCCTTTGAAATATTTGGAGTCCCTGTAAAATGTTCGGGAAATCTTTTAAATCTTTATGAAATATTTCAAATATCACGATCAAACTTGCGATTGGAACAAATTAATTTTGTTAATATTGAAAATAATATGAATTTAATTCTAGAAATGTTTCAAATTTTCGAACAATAATAAAGAAACTAGTTTAGAATTTAATAATATTATTGAAAAGTCCTTCACATTTGCATGTAATAATAATTACACAAAAAAAATTGTAGTAAATTAGTCTGCTACTAATAGAATCAGTTGAAATTAATGAAATCCGACAGTATTTTTGAAAAGGTTGAACCACACCCAAAAAAAAAGTTCTTTTTAAATTAAAAAAAAAAAACTTTTTTTGACTAGGTTCTTTTAATTCAACAAACAAATATTTTTACATTAAAAGAAAATTTATTTGATGTTAATAAATTACGTCACGTACTTTCTTTCATTTAAAAAAGTTGTTTGTTTAAATGATTTTCTTGATTCAAAACAGTTACTAGGAACAATCAAAGAAATAATTTCTTTAGAGTCAGTAATT
>JAAAKG020135517.1:0-13503 GCA_010014905.2 Druon quercuslanigerum | reverse complement strand
TATATATGCTAGTTTTTATTTCAATTTGGACTTAATTAAACTAGCTTTTAATTTTTCATAATAATTATTTAATATATATATGATAATATAATTATAATATTATTATTAGTATTATTTTTGTCACTTGATTCGTCACGTTTTTATGCTTTCTTTTGAATTAAAATCTAATAAAAATTACAATTTTATAAAAAGTATAAAAAATACAAGAATTTAAATAACTTAAATTTAATAAACAATTGTGAATTTAACTTTTTCATATTTTTTTACGCTGAGATAAATAATAAAAAATATATATTAATGTTTCGAATTGAGAAATATTTGTGCTTTTGAAATATTTTTCAAAATTAATATTTTCAAACAAAAATCATTATCAAGTTTACTAATTTTTATCAACTGTAGGTCATATTAGTTTGACACTGAAATTTGTATTTTTAATAAAATGTTTTTCTTCCCGAAAATTAACATTTTTAATAATGAGAATTAGATTTTAAAGGTTCATGACTTTTATTAATTTTAGGTTACGTTAGCGTATATTTTTGAACAGTTTCAGTTTATTTATTAATATTTTATTACTAGTATTATTATTATTGTTATTATTATTATCAGAAATTATTGGTAACTGTAATAAAAAATAATTATATATTTTTTAAAGAATATTAAAAATTTTTATCATTTTTTCGACAACTTTAGGTTATGTCGGTACGTTTCATGCGAAACAGGTATTTAAAAAAAATTGTTTAATTTCAATCCAATAAATTTTGTTTCAAATAATAAAGTGTACAATATTGCACAGTTTCGAATTATTGTTTTTTTTCGAAGGAGTCTCATATGATATGAACAATTTTATGTTATACTTTAATGTTTTATATCGAAAAATGGCATTCTGAAACAAGACTCAATATAATTTAAACATTATTTAAATTTTTAATAGTGTTTTCCGTTGGAAATTATTATATTTATTTAAAAAAATTGTATTTTAATCATTTCACAGAAGATTCACAACGTTCAACAATTTTAGGTTATGTTTGCATCTTACCCCGGAAATCGGTACTTTTAGTAAAGAATTTATTTATTACTTTAAAGATTTTAAGAATAAAAAATTTGTGGACGTTAAACTAGCGGTGTTCATCGGAAATATCGATATTGAGGAAAATTAACCATTTTTTAACAATTCAAGGTTATGTTAACGTTTTTTTATTAAAAGTCGCTTATTTGAAACAAAAAATTTTAATTTTGAACAACTTTAAATTGATAAAAAATCATTAGATGTCAAACTTTATAATTTTTGTACAATTTTATGTTACACTATTGTTTTACATCAAAAAATGGTATTTTAAAACAAAAATCATTATAAGCTGAACATGATTAAAAATTTTTAAATAATTTTGGATTATGTTAGGATTTTGTGTGATAAATTGGTACTTTACATTTTTTTTAGTTCTATTTTTAATAAAATTTTAATCGAGATTTATGACTTTGAACAATTTTAGGTTATGTTTACGGTTTTCCCTAGAAATCTGTATTTTTAGGGGGGAAAATCAGTAGATATTAAAAAATGATCAAATTTTTTTTAGTTAAGCTAGGAATTTTCATCTTAAATATAGATTTAAAAAGAAATATTCACGACTTTGAAAACATTTAAGGTTATGTTAACGTTTTTTTATTATCGGAAATCGCTTATTTCACACAAAAATAATTAAATTCTAAAGATGATTTACAATTTTGAACGATATTTTTTTAGGTTATCTTTAGTGTTTGTTGTCGAAAATTGGCATTTTCGATAGTAAAAACAAAAATAAGATATATTAGATTATCATTCACAATTTTTGATTTTGCTGAGGTTTTGTACCGGAAATCGGAACTTTTCATTTTTTTTAAACAATTGGATATAAAAGAAAATGAAAGTTTTCGAAACAGTTTTAGGTTATGCTGGAAGTCTTAAAGATAATTTGAAATTTCAAAGATTTTAAATAACAGGAAAGAGGTTATTTTAGACAGAAATAAGACCTACAAAGTTAAAGTTAGAATTTTGAATTTTTTGTTTAAGATATAGACGTTTTTATTTAAAAATCATTAGATTTCGAAGAAGCTTTATAAGTTTTGAACAATTTATTATGTCAGGTTGCTTTTCATCGAAAAATGGAATCTTAAATAAAAGTCATTATAATATTTAAAAACGATTTAAAATATATATTTCAAAGAAGGTCCACAGCTTTAAACATTTTTAGGTTATGTTTGCATCGCACCGCGCAAATCGATATCTTTAGTAAAAACTCATTATAGATTTTAAGTATAAAAAATTGTTTACGTTAAGCTAGCGGTTTTTATCTGAAATGTCGATATTATAAAAAAAAAAACATTTTTAACAATTTAAGGTTATGTGTCAACGTTTTTCACCGAAAGTCGTTTATTTCAAACAAAAGTCATTAAAAGTCTAAACTTTCTAATATAATTAAAAAATCATTTGATTTTGAAGAATAGTTTTGAGATTTCACCGGAAATCAGTTATTTTAAACAAAACTAATTGGAAAACTTATACCATTTTGTAAACTTTTTGGTTATGTTTGTATTATTTTTTTTTTTTACATCGAAAAATAGTATTTTCACATACAAAATTAAAAGCTGAACATAACTGAAATTTTTAAAATAATTTTTTATTATATTGTTTTAGGTTATGTTAACCTTTTTAAGCCGAAAATCGGTTATTTCACACAACAATAATTAAATTTCAAAGAAGATTTACAATCTCTAACAATTTTTCGGTAGATAACAAAAAAAAAATGTTGCGATTGTAAGTCGTTTTGTTTGTCGATAATTGCTATTTTGAATATTAAAAAGAAAAAATAAGATATTTTGTATTATTAAGTAAAAATTTAGTTTTTCTGAGATTTATACCGGAAATCAGTACTTTTAATTAAAAAATCATTGTATTTGAAAGAAAAAGAAATTTTTTGAACATTTTTAGGTTATGTTAGTTTTTTTTAAAGAGAATTCACAATTTCCGTCTACATTGCTACTGTTTATTAAAAAAAACCATGTGATTGTGATAAATAATAATATTTGATATTTGGTGTTTTTTTTAATTGGCATTTTTATTTCAAAATCATTATTAATTTCAAAGAAGATTCATCAATTTTAAAAAAATTGGCATGTTTGTTTTTTTTTACAATGAAAAATAGTATTTTCACACACAAAATTAAAAGCTGAACACAACTGAAAATTTTAAAATAATTTTTGTAATTTATTGTTTTAGGTTATGTTAACCTTTCTAAGTCGGAATTCGGTTATTTTACACAAAAATAATTAAATTTTAAAGACGATTTACAATCTCTAACAATTTTTCGTTAGATAACAAAAAAAAATTGTTTGGGATTTTAAGTCGTTTTGTTTGTCGATAATTGCTATTTTGAATATTAAAAAGAAAAAATAAGATATTTTGTATTATTAAGTAAAAATTTAGTTTTTCTGAGATTTATACCGGAAATCAGTACTTTTAATTAAAAAATCATTGTATTTGAAAGAAAAAGAAATTTTTTGAACATTTTTAGGTTATGTTAGTTTTTTTTAAAGAGAATTCACAATTTCCGTCTACATTGCTACTGTTTATTAAAAAAAACCATGTGATTGTGATAAATAATAATATTTGATATTTGGTGTTTTTTTTAATTGGCATTTTTATTTCAAAATCATTATTAATTTCAAAGAAGATTCATCAATTTTAAAAAAATTGGCATGTTTGTTTTTTTTTACAATGAAAAATAGTATTTTCACACACAAAATTAAAAGCTGAACACAACTGAAAATTTTAAAATAATTTTTGTAATTTATTGTTTTAGGTTATGTTAACCTTTCTAAGTCGGAATTCGGTTATTTTACACAAAAATAATTAAATTTTAAAGACGATTTACAATCTCTAACAATTTTTCGTTAGATAACAAAAAAAAATTGTTTGGGATTTTAAGTCGTTTTGTTTGTCGATAATTGCTATTTTGAATATTAAAAAGAAAAAAATAATATTTTTTGTATTATTAAGTAAAAATTTAGTTTTTCTGAGATTTATACCGGAAATCGGTACTTTTAATTAAAAAATCATTGGATTTCAAAGAAAACGAAATTTTTTGAACATTTTTAGGTTATGCTAGTATTTTCAAAGAGAATTTACAATTTCCGTCTACATTCCTATTGTTTATAAAAAAAACATGTGATTTTAGCGAATATTTATAATATTTGGCATTTGCTGTTTTTTTTTAAATTGGCATTTTTTATCCAAAATCGTTATGTATATATATAACCGGTATTTTTAGTCAAAATAATTAGATTTTAAAAAAATAACATTTTTTTGTACATCAAGCTGACGATTTTAATCGGAAATATTGATATAGATTTTTTTAAATGTATACAGTTTTGGAACAGTTTAAGGTTATGTGTTAACGATTTTCATCGAAAAGCGGTTTTTTCAAACAAAATTCATTGCATTTTAAAGAAGAATTAAAATTTCGAACAATTTTTGGGTTGTAGTGATTTTTGCCAAAAATTGTTCTTTTTAATTTTTTTAAATAATGGAATTTTTTAGATTTTATATAATTTATAGTCATTGTTTATAATTTTTTTTGGGCTTTATACGTGTTATGCGTGTTTTTCGTCTAAAGTTTCTAATATAATTAAAAAATCATTTGATTTTGAAGAATATTTTTGCGATTTCACCGGAAATCAGTTATTTTGAACAAAAATAATTGGATTTCAAAAAATTAAACTTTTACCGTTTTTTAAACCTCCTCATGTTTATTTTTTTTACATCGATAAATAGCATTTTCACTCACAAAATTAAAAATTGAACACAGCTGAAATTTTTGAAAGAATTTTTTATTATATCATTTTAGGTTATGTTAACCTTTTTAAGCCGGAAATCGGTTATTTCACACATTCAATTTAAATTAATTTTACACATTAAATTTCAAAGAAGATTGACAATCCCTAACAATTTTTCGTTAAATAACAAAAAAAAATTGTTTGGGATTTTAAGTCATTTTGTTTGTCGATAATTGCTATTTTTTATATTTAAAAAAAAGATATTTTATATTATTATTCACAATTTATGTTTTTGCTGAGATTTATACTGGAAATTAATAAATTTATTAATTAGGAAACCATTGGATTTCAAAGAAAACGAATTTTTTGAACAATTTTAGGTTATGCTAGTATTTTTAAAGAGGATTTACAATTTCCGTCTCTATATTACTACTGTTTATTAAAAAAAACCATGTGATTATAACGAACATTTATAATATTTGATATTTGGTGTTTTTTTTTAAATTGGCATTTTTATTTCAAAATCATTATTAATTTCAAAGAAGATTGATAAATTAATAACAAATTTCATGTTAGTTTGTTTTTTTTTGCACCAAAAAATAGTATTATCAAACCAAAATAATTATAATTTCAACATCATTTATGTTCAGGAAATATTGATATAGATTTTTTTAAATGAATACAATTTTAGAACAGTTTGAGGTTATGTTAACGTTTTTCACCGGAAATCGGTTATTTCAAACAAAAGTTAGTCAACGACAGAGAAGGTTTATAATTTGGAACAATTATTTTTTCTTCGAAAATTGATATTCCCATAAAAAAATAATACGATTTTTCGGATAACAATTTTTTTTTCTGAATTTTATACCGGATAAAAATTATTGGATTTCAAAGAAGATATAAATTAAAAAATTTTTTTGTCATAATTGTGTTTTTCTTATAAAATTTCTACTGTTTATAAATAAATAATTTTGTTTTAAACAATATTTACAATAAAGATGAGAAACTAATATTGAACAACTTAAATTTTAAACAACTTTAGGTTATGTTAGTGTTACTTTTTTATTATTTTAGATAATAGACTATGAAGCACAACAATTTTGTTTTAACATTCATTTTATATTTTAAATTAAAAATTGCAACAACAAAAAATTGCCCGTTTTTCCAGTTTAATAAAATTTGTGGTTTTTTATAAAATTTTAGCATTTATTAAATTTTTTTTTTATAAAATTAGTATTTTTCACTGACGAAAATTCCCCTATTTTCCTAAAAATTGTACTATTCACGAAAATAGTACACTAAATTTACGCAAAAGGGAAAAAAACAAATCCCAAACAAAAACATAATTCTGGAATGAAAAATTGATTTAATTTATAAAATATTTCCTTACAAGATTCACAACGATCTTAAGCCTAAGGGTCACGAGCTCTTAAGATTTGACGAAATAAATTAAATTATTATAATCCCCAACCCATGGATGGTTCTGAAAAAAATAATAATAAAAGGACGGTACGTATTTAAGGAAATTTCGAAGCCTGTATAAGGGGCGAATACTGTTCTATACATGAAATATTGAAAATATTGAAAAACTTTGCAGCATTTTTTAGTCTTACAATTCTAAAAAAAAATTGGATGAGAAGTGTGCTAATTAGGGTGAGCCGAAAAAATCAAATTTTTGAAAATAGAAACGACCTGATGCGGAAAATTTGCTTTTAAAAAAGCGAAATCGAGATCCAAAAAAAAATTTTAATCGGTCTTTTCGTTCATTTACAATGTACAATCAAAAAAATCCTAAAAAAGTATTTTTTTGACGTTTTTGAAAAAAATTCGGACTACACATTTTTTTTAATTAATTTTTTTCACTGTTTTCACTGTATAAAATTACCAACCCGAAGAAGGATTAATTTATTGTGTATAATAAAATATTAAAGAAATTTCAGGAATTTCAATTTTAATTTTTTGTTCAGTCAAAACAGAAAAACAAAAAAAAACCTAATTGTTAATATTTCAACTAAATAATGAAATTTTTAACTAGAAAGACTTTAGTTTTAAATAAAAAAATTATTTACAAACAAGAATTTTCTTCTTTGAATTTTTTAACAAAAAAGGTTAATTTAACAAAAAAATTTAATTTTGTAACAAAAAAATATATTCTCAACAAACAATTTGGTATTTGATATCTCAAAGAACAAGATTTTAATTTTAATTTAAAAAAAGTGTATTCAACCAAAAATATGATTTTTTTTTAAAGTTGTATTTTTAATAACATTTTCTATCAAAAAAGACTTTTAATTTTATAACAAAAAATTAAATTCTATGCAAAGATTTTTGTATTTTGTATCCCAACGAACAAAATTTTAATCTTAATTTAAAAATAGTTGAATTCAACCAAAAAATATGAATTTTTTCAAAAAATTTTTGAATTTTTAATAACATTTTCTATCAAAAAAGAAAACAATTTTTTAAAATAAATTGATGAATTTTCAATAAAAAAAGATGAAATTTGAAGAAAACTGTTGAATTTTTAAACAAAAAAGGTTAATTTAACAAAAAATTTTAATTTTGTAAGAAAAAAAGAAATTTTTATTAAAGAATTTTGTATCTCAACGAACAAGATTTTATTCTTAATTAAAAAATAGTTGAATTCAACTAAAAAATATGAATTTAAAAAAAATTTGAATTTTCAACCAAAAAGGTTGACTTGAACAAAGTGGTTGAATTTTTAAAAAATAATTAAATTCGTAACCAAAAATATATAGATATTTTAACTCGAAATATTTTTCTTTAAAATAAAAACCGGTTGCATTAAAAAAAGTTTTGAATAAAATAGTTAAATTTTCAACCGAACGAGATGAATTTTCTACAAAATTGTGGAATTTTCAAGATAAAAACGGGGAATTTTAAACAAAAACAATGAATTTTTAAGCAAATAATTAAATTTTCAAACAAAAAGATTTTAATTTTAAATACAAAATAGTTGAAGAATGAAAAAATTTTCAGTCGAGCAGGAAATTTTTTTTTTTACTACATTATAAATTTTTATTTTGAAAAAGACGAAATTTTAACAAAACCATTGATTTTTTAAACAATAAAGATTAATTTAAAAAAATTGTTGAATTTTAAATAAAATAATTAAATTTGTAACCAAAAACAAAAAATTCTCAAACAAAAATAAAACGGAAGATATTTCAACTCAAAATATTTTTATTTTAAATAAAAACCGGTTGCATAAAAAAATGCAATTAAATAATTAAATTTTTAACCAAAAATTATTTTGCAGTCAAGAGAATTTGAATTTTGAACAATTAAATAGTATTAAAAAAATATTTTAGGAAAATAATTCAACTTTTTACAAAAAAGATTAAATCTGAACCAAGAATATTTTAATTTTTAATTTTAAAAATAGTTTAATTAACCAAATAAAGACCATTTTTTAACAAAATGATCCTTTTCAGTCGAAAATTTAAAAAATGCAACCAATTTGTGGAAACTTTAAGGCAAAAAGGCAAATTTTTAACAAAATCGTTGAATTAAAAAAAAAATATTTTTATTTTAAATAAAAATAGATGAACCGAAAAAGACAAAGTTTTAACAAATTATTGAAATCTTCAACCAAAAAGATGATATTTTTATCAAAAAAGATGAATTTCAAACCAAGAAATCGAATTTTCAACACGAGAAAGAAATAATGTTTTTTTTTAAATTTTCAAGCAAAAAAATAATTTAAAAAATCAAAAATACTAAAAAATAAAAAATAATTTTTCGACAAAATAATGAAATTAGTAACCAATAACGAAGAATTCTCTTCCAAAAATAATAATAGCACCTATTTCAATTGAAAATATTTTTATTTATAAAAAAATATGTTAAATTTAACAAAAAAAACATTTTTAAAAATAAAATAGATGAATTTTCAACCAAAAGAGAGATTTTTTTTTAAAAAGTTTTTTTTTACAAAAAAAAAAAACTTTAATTGAATAATTCAATTTTATACAAAAAAATATGAAATTTTAACCAAGAATATTTGAATTAAAAATTTTTAAAAACAGTTGAATTCAAAGTAGGAAGACCAATTTTTACAAAAAAAAACTTTTTAAGTCAAGAAAAAAAAATTTCAAAGAATTTTTAGAAATTTTAAGGCAAAAAGACGAATTTTCAACAAAATCTTTGAATTTTCAATGAAAAATATTGTTATTTTAAATAAAAAATAGATGAATTCATCCAAAAAATATGAATTTTTAACAAATTAATTAAATCTTCAACCAAGAAAAATAAAATAAAAAAAGATATTTTTACCAAAAGAGGTGAATTTCCAAACAAAGAAAACAAACTAATTAATTTTTTTTTTAATTTCTAAGAAAAACAAAAGAGTTTTCCACTAAACTGTTGAATTTTTAAACAAAAAAATAATAATTTCCCTAAAGTGTTGAATTTTGAACAAATTAATAAAATTTTAAACCAGAAAAGATAAAGTTTCAACGAAAAATTTCTTATTTGATATTTTAACGAAAAATATTTTATTTTATATAAAAAAATAATTGAATTCATCCAAAAAACATACGATTTTTTAACAAAATAATTAAATTTGTAATTAAAAATTCTTAATGAAAAATATAATGGCAGATATTTCAACTAAAAATATTTTTATTTTGAGTAAAACCCACTTAAATTTACCAAAATTAAAAAAAAAAAAATTATTTGAAATGTTTTCTTTTAATTTTCAATAAAAAGAGTTGTATTTTTGACAACAAAAAGTTTTCAGTCGAAAATGAGAAAAATTTGAATAAAACTGTTTAATTTTCAAGCCAGAAAAGGAATTTTTGACAGAATCACTAAGTTAAAAAAAAAGATTTCTTAAACAAAAAAAATTAATTTAATAAAATAATTCAATTTTATACAAAAAAGATGAAATTTTAAACATGAATATTTAAATTTAAAATTTAAAGAAAAGTTGAATTCAACGAAAAGAGACAAATTTTCCCAAAAAATATCCTTTTCAGCCAAACAAGAAAAAAAATCCCAACCAGTTTGTGGAAACGTTAAATAAAGAATTTAGCAGTAAGAATTTCGATAAAAAATTTTTTTTAAATAAAGAAATAGATTAATTCAGCTAAAAATACGAATTTTTAACAAATTAGTTAAATCTTCAACCAAGAAAAATAAAATAAAAAGATAATATTTTTACCAAAAGAGATGAATTTCGAAACCAAAAAAAACAAATTTTCAATACGAGAAAGAAATAAAAAATTTGTAATTTTTTTTTGTAATTTTTGAACAAAACAAAAGAATTTTCCACTAAACTCTTGAATTTTTAGAAAAAAAATTTTTTAGACAAATTAATAAAATTTTTAATCAAGAAGATAAATTTTCTACGAAGAATTCATTAGATGATATTTTAACGAAAAAAATATTTTTTTAAATAAAAAAATAATTGAATTTATCTAAAAAATATACGATTTTTCAAATGAAGAATTCTCAACCAAATATATCATGGCAGACATTTCAAATAAAAATATTTTTATTTTGAATAAAACGCAGTTAAATTTAACAAAAATTTAAAAAAAATAGTTGAAATGTTTTCTTTTAATTTCCAATAAAAAGAGTTGCATTTTCGACAATAAAAATTGTTCATTCAAACATGAGACAAATTTAAATAAAAACTGTTTAATTTTGAAGCCAGAAAAAAAATTTTTAAACAGAACCATTGAATTTAAAAAAAAAAGATTATTTGAAAAAGAAAGATTTTTTGAACAAAAAAAAATTACTTAAATAAAAAAATTCAGTTTTATACAAAAAAGATGAATTTTTAACCAAGAATATTTAAATTTGAAATTTGAAAAAAGTTGAATTAAATGAAAAAAGACAAATTTTCCCAAAAAATATCCTTTTCAGCCAAGAAAGACAAAAAATCTCAACAAATTTCCAAAAATCGTTAATTCTAAACGAAGAATTTAGCATTAGAATTTCAATTTAAAAAATTTTGTATGATAAAAAAATAGATGAATTCAGCTAAAAATACGAGTTTTTAACAAATTAGTTAAATCTTCAACTAAGAAAAATAAAATAAAAATAAAAGATTATATTTTTACCAAAAGAGATGAATTTCAAAACCAAGAAATCGAATTTTTAACACGAGCAGAAAAAAAATTTGTTAACATTTTTAAGCAAAACAAACGAATTTTTAAAAAATTTCATTAAAAGTTGAATTTTTAGACAAAAAAAATTAATTTTCCCAAAGTTTTAAATTTGGAACAAATTAATAAAATTCTAAACCAAAAAAAAAAAAATTTCGACGAACAATTCTCTAGTTGATATTTTAACGAGAAATATTTTATTTTAAACAAAAAATAATTAAATTAATGCAAAACGTACGATTTCTCAAAAAAATATATGAATCCTCAAAAAAAAGGCATTTTGTTAAAAAAATGATATTTTGAAAAAAAGAGATTCTCAACGAAAAAGTTGAACTCTTGACCAAAAAAATAATAGTCGATATTCCAACCAAAAATATTTTTATTTTAAAACAAAAAAAGTTTAAGTCAACCAAAAAGACAAATTTTTATCCAAAACTATTCAATTTTAAACCAAGACGATGTGAATTTTAAATAATAAACAATTTAATTCAAACAAAAGAGACGAATTAAAAAAAAATAGTTGAATCATTTTTTATATTAAAAAAAAATACCATGTTTTTTTCATTTACCTAATATTATTTACTTAGAAAAATAAATAAATAATCTAAAATGAAAGAAACATGCTATTATTTTTTTTAATATAAAAAAATGATTGAACTATTTTGTTAAAAAAAATAGTTGACTCATTAAAAAATCAGTTGAAAAAAAATCCAAAGTATTTTTATTGAAAATGCAATGCCTGCACTACAGTTTCAATTTTTTCCAAACAAATTACAAAAAAAAGTGATTTTTGCACATTATCAAAAAATTATAATTTCCACACAAAATATTTTTTCGGCCCACCCTAATATTTATATGGAATTATTTATAACCATTTTCTTATTGTCATCTCACTCAATTGTGCAAAATTCTGCAGAATCATGAAACGTGTCATGATTATTATTTTTAAATTCAATAAATCGTAAAAATTTTATTAAATAATGATACTATCACTTTACAATGGTAGATTGTCTTATAAGAAATGTGTTTCTTTATAGCTTCTGAAAAAATATCTTAAAATAACTCAAGCGCGACCAATAATATTAATTTTCGATCTAATAGAATTTTATCCATCTTGGACAAAATTAGGAACTAAATTAACCACTATTGAAGCAGGAAAATTTAATTTTCCGACTTCCTTCAACCACAAAGGGTCAAAAATATCCAATTTCTTAATATTCTATTTTTTTTTCTTTTTTTCTTGTTTTTTTTTGTTGTAATTAAATCAATTTTCCTATGTTATTAAATTTGCCTCTTCAGGAAGTGGATCGTCATTTCCGGTTCGGATGACAATTTTCTCGATTTTTATTTCTAGAGAGCTTTCTTCGCTGTCTGGCTGACTTGAAACCATTTCGAATTCATTGGAATTTGTATCTGACTGAAAACTTGAACATTCGGAATTTTCTGCATCTTGTTCTTCAGATGATTTTCGGTTTTTGTACCCATTTGAAAATTCTTCTTTTCTTTCTTGTGTCTCACTTTTTCGATTTTGAGAATTTTCCTCGTTATTTATTAAGGATTCTTCTTCCTGATTTTTTATTGATTTGTAAATTGGTTCCAGGCTGAATGATTTTCTTGTGTTTTTAGCTGGTGAGCTGAATCCATTCATGTTCAGCATTCTTGCCTGAAATTTTAAAAAATAAATTAGGATTGTGGAAAATTAGATTAAATAATAAATATAACAATATATAATATAATAAATATAGATCCTAAAATTTATGCAATGAGACTATATTTTTAATAAAACAATTTTTTTAGTAACCAAATATTTCACTTTTCCACTAAGAATATTAATTTTTTTACAAAAATTGCGAATTTTTAACAAAAAGCAAAAATTCTCGACCAGATAGCTAAATTTTTAATTGGAAAAGATTAATTTGCAATAAAAAGTGCAACAGTTAAACTTAAAAAAAGACATTTTCGAAAGACAAATATAAATTTATAATAAAAATAGAAAAGTCACATTTTCAATTATAAAAATTAATTTTCGATGAAAAGAAAATAAAGCTTTAAACAAAAAAATTAATTTTCAAGAAAGAAAATTAATCTTCTAACAAATACGACGAATTTTTAATAAAATACATAAATTTTAAACCGAATAGTGAAATTTTCAACTAAAACATATACATTTTTAATAAAAAAGAGAAAAGGTAATTTTTTTGATGAACAAAAAAATTTCAACAAAATAGAGTAATTTTTTACAAAAACAGTTCAATTTTTAAGTAAATTATTGAGTTTTCAAGAAAACAGTTATGTTTTCAACACAAAAAATGAATTTTTAAAGAAGCATTTTCATTTTTCACAACAAAAAAAAACAGTAGTTCTAAACAAAGAATTTAGCAGTAGGTATTTCAATAAAAAATATTTTTATAAGATTAATTTCCCTAAAGTGTATAATTTTGAACAAATTAATAAAATTTTAAACCAAAAAAGATAAATTTTCAACGAAGAATTCATTACTTGATATTTTAACGAAAAATATTTTATTTTAAATAAAAAATAATTTAATTCATCTAAAAAA
>JAAAKG020135516.1:0-13503 GCA_010014905.2 Druon quercuslanigerum | reverse complement strand
AAGTTGCCGTTAAATAAAAAATGACACAACGATATAAACAAAAGAAAACATCCTTACGTAATATGTGAGCGATCCCAAAGGTATGAATGTATTTTCATTCATTTTCTTACGCGGTTTGCTCCCTCCCAGGCGCATAAAATGCATTATGTTTTTCATTAATTAGAAAAAAACATAGACCATTTTGCGAAAAACCCCTGTTCAAAGGTCTGTATTTAGTCATATAGATTATGTGGTTTGAAGATGACATCAAACAATTCATAATTGTAGGAGAAATGTTGTAATTTGTATTAAGTAAATTGTATAAAATTAAATTATTTAAGCTCGTTAGGTGTCTTTTCTCGTGGCAAATTATATGCATCATTCGGCCCGAAATAAAATTTTTTTATGTTTACTATAAGTCCTCCTCTCCCCCATCCGTTTGCCATCTATTCGCCATACCATCTGCTTCTACTCCCCAGATTCTTGCTCCAACAAGGTCTATTTCTGTTGAGGCAGCTTCATCCCCTGTTGTCGCAATCCATCCTCTGTTGATGCAACTCCATCTTCTGTTGAAGCAACTCCGTCCTCTTCTGGGTCTCCTCCTTCTTCCAATCATTCTTTTCGTAAAAGGTCGAGGTCTCCTCAGGTCAGGCCAACTTTTCCTAAAGTTCTTGGATACAAATTTGAAGATCTTAGCTTGATACGGCTTGCGTCGAACGACGGTCCGCATCGGGTATTTGAACTTTACAGATACGCTTTTTCTCCCCTTCAACCAATTCGATTGAGGAACAACAATAAGATTCTTACGCCTATGCCAACCGAAGCACAAATTCTATTGACAACGCCTGATGGTGATGCTTTTGCGATATTAGAAATGAGACGAACAACCAAAAACACGATTCTTCGCGCAATGTTTAAGGAATATAAGAATTTTTCAGAACGCGCAAAAATAAACATTCACAGCGGGGAGGTTAAAGCAATGACCACAGAAGAAATCGCGGAATGTCCAGTAGACAGTAAATATACAATCGGAAAATTTTTTGATATATATCGTGTGTGAATTGTTAATATCGTTAATGAGGAAAAAACAAGCGCGGGAAACCCGAAAATTCCGGAAAATGAAAAATCAGTTTCTTTTCGACTGATAATTTTATAAATTTTTCTAAGGACTATCTGTTCAATCACTTGAAATATTACAGATTTGATAATAAGTCGAAATTCAACTTTTTTAAAACTTATAGTTATTATTCAAAGAATTTTTATGATGTCATATTACTGTGTAGTATAGCGGTACTTAAAACTAATGAAAGCTATCAATTTTTACCTATATCTTACGGTTTACGAGATAATTTTTAATAAAAATAACATTAACGGAAAGTTTCCCTCAGATCCTAGTGGAACGTTTAAAAAAAGCGGACATTTCACACGTTCTGGAAACGCCCCAGGATTTCAAACCAATTAAATTCTCTCTGTATATCTTACGATAAAGAGGGTTTGAAACGATTATTTTAAATTGAATCGGACCTTGTTGACTATCTTATATGGTAAAAGGAGATGTCCGATTCTAATGAATCATCGGATTGCTAACCCAAAGATAAAACCTTCTACCTTTACAGACTGTGGCGATTTTTGAGAGCTTTTACATTAATTGGCACAAAGAGCCATGTTTGCATAATTTATAGAAATTGCCCGTGAATGCAAATATTTGACAAATGTATACATATCACACATGTTTAAACTTTCAGACGACAAAACTCTCTAAACTTTAAGATTTTGGGCTAGTGATTAAAATCACTATCAGGGAATCTATGTAAAGTACTGGATGAATAAGACTAACTAAAATTCGTGCAATAGAAAATACAGACGGCAAAATTTGTTAAATATTAAAATGTTTTATTTTTTACATTCTTATCTTAATAAGAAGCTGTTCTTTATTTCCGATTATCTTTTGCAAGATTAGTTTGATTGGATTGTTTTTAAGCTTGCAGTTTAAGGGAACAAATAGAAATATCAACTGTGTAATCTAGGTGAAAAGGAGGACCTCACAAACATCCTGACATAATATCCAAGAAGCCAGAAGCAAAGATATTTAGGTCATCCAATAAAATACATGAGTGACCTTGAAGTTGCGATGATAAGTGTCGCCAGAGAGGCATACAGAATAATTTTGTAATGGAACAGATAAGAGGCAGAAGTATGATGGAAAAAAGCAGAGGTCTTATGGTGTCACCCTGAAAGACGCCCCTATGGAAGGTGACGTTGTTCGTTGTCACCCGATCTTCTCCAAACGAGATAGTAAAACTAGCTGTTAAAAGTATCATCAATCTCTCTATGCATCTCACTATGTGTGGATGAACCTTCAAGCGTTCCAACAGACGGGTGATACGTCTATGAGAAGTTAAATCAAAAGGTTTCCGGTAGTCAAACCAGGCCACTGGCAAGACGTGCTGATGGGCTGCTGCGGCTTTGTAAACGCATCTGTTAATTATGCGGCTCTCTTGGCATCCTGCTATACCGATATTCGAGCCACGTTTTTCGTACATTTCTCTACACACATGCTCAATTCCTTGAACAGTCCTGTTGTTTGAGACAGCATCTGAAAATCCTATACTATCAGTTCAAACAAGTTATTGGCCTGTAATTCTCTAAGTTGGACAAGCAGCCTTTATTCGGTAGGAGTATAGTGCGTTTCATTACCAGCCACAGAGTAATGGGTATTTCCGACTTTGAAAATGAGGTCAATATGCGGGCCAGATATTTATGTGCAGAATTAAACTTCTTGCACCAGAAGTTCTTGATCATAAAACTTCTTAAAGCGGATGGTATTGTCAGTATTACTCTCTCCTAAAAATCTGTACCTCGTTTGGCGTAGGTAGATTTTTGACAGAAACAGGGGAATCCCTGAAGAGGCTTGATGGTTCAGCAAAAACGGTGATTCTTCCTGATTTATCTCTGCCTCTTCTGTACTCTTCTCCATGCGTCCAATAACACCTGTATTTTGTCAACAATGTGCTACTTGATAGTCGGCAGCTTTAAGTCGTTCACTGTGTGATTAAAGGTACTCAGTTTTTGTTTACCAGATGTTATACAGTCAATCACACACTGAATACAGGGTGAATCTGTATTATTCGACAAATCTTCTTGTTCAGTTGAGGCATACGCCTTTTGGTCTTTTGATATATCGTCGGTTTTAGCCTTAAAATGAATTAGCTAAATTTTTTGCAGCACCGTGAACTGAACAATTGATGGTCCAGAGCTCGCACTCCTCCAAGATATTTTCACGAAGAGAGGCATCTATTTCATCTAGATCTTGGGGTCATCTTTGATTTGATTCGTCTACTCAATATGAAAATTTTTGAAGCAGTGCGACTTTCTGTCTCTATTCCAAAAGAATAATAAGCGCCGACACCTCGCAAAACCAATTTAACACGAATGGAGGTTTTTGGGGACCCTGGAAAACACTTATGATTTCATTTAGTTAATATTAACGATTCAGAATAAAATTGAGAATAAAGTATTTTCTTCTTATCGGCAATAAGAGTTAAACTTCTTGGAGCTTGTCCCATATGTAACTATCATTCTTTTTTAAACAAAAATTGATCTATTTTTTGTGGATTCTAACAAATTTTCAGAGGATATGCTCGAAAATTTAAAAAAAAATTGGTAACATCCTAGTGCATACGCTTGAATAAATGAAACTGTCATTTCTGTATCATTATTTTTCGAGTGTGAGAATAGTAAATTAAAAAATCATCAATTTCTATTTGTTCCTACAGAAATAAGCTGGCAAAGCGACTCATCTGATGAATCTTCGAACCCGGGCGTAAGCTCGAGCTTGGGAAAACGCATGCGTGCATCGGAAAAAGCCGCTAGAACTCTGTTGGATAAGTAACTTTCTATATTTTCATCATAATGAAGAGATATTGGTTTTAAGAAAAATTTGATTTTGTCGGTTTAACAAATCTCCACGCTGTGAGAGCCTCTGAGTCCTAAAATCCGATTTTTACGAAGGCATCAATCTGTTTGTAGGCCTGTACTCTTTTGGTAGAATTTCTTCTGGAACTTTCGGAGAATTTCCTTTTGAACTTTTTTCTCTCACTAAATATTTGTTGTGGACTATTTGACCTGTAATTTTGAGAGACCTTTTGCAAAACTGTAGAGGAATTAATTCCAAATTTTTCATTGTAGTTTTTATGTTATTGTTTATTTTTATTTTATTTCAAAACCCTTTCTTTTCTAAGTTTCTACTCTGGACCATTGTCTATTGCATTTGAGTTTCGTGTTTCCTCTTATTATTTGTCTCTAAGACTTGTTCCCTTTTTATGAAATATACCTTTGAATATTTTATTTTATGACTAAGAAATCGTGGGATATTGTTATGCAGAAAGTACAATCAAACAATCATATTTGATATGTAGTAAATATTTAAATTAAAATTTTGTATTCTTTTAGGAAATCACTTTTTTCTATTGTTTAAAAAATAATAATGCCAGGAAACAAGGTATTCGAATAATTGGCAAGACTTTTTTAAATGAATAAAATATGCTTTTTTTAAATAGGAGCATTTGTTTATTTTAAATAAATGGCACAAGTTTTAAATAATTACGCATGCCTAAATTCATGATCGTGAAACTATTCTTAGAACACTTAACGAATTTTATCCATTCACGAAAAATGTGATGGCTAAATTTTAAGCCAAAATAAGAATAACTTTCAACCTAAAATCGATTCGTTGTTATTTCGACCAAAAAATATTCGAATCTTAAATAAAAAATAGTTAAATTCAACGAAACAACACGAATTTTCCACAAAAATGTTGAATCTTCAACAACAAGGATTAATGAAGAAGCAGCGTGGCCGATATAAAATCTTTATGGTTTGTTAATGAGGCGATGTTTTCAATAATTATTTCATTAGAAACAAATTTATACATTATTACAGTGACTCGAAATAAAAAAAATCTTTTTATAAAATACGAGCCTTTCGACCAAAGCCGTTTAGCGTTACATATTTATAAGCAGTTATATAATCCGGTCCCTAAATTAGAACCTGATTTAGAAGACATGGTATACCAGCAAACGATTGTGTACCTACCCAGGTAACAAAATGTGCGCACTGTGCGACGCACATGTGTCGCACGCGTGCGACTTTTGACTCACGGTGTGCGCGCAGGGGACGACGCAGCTGCGTCCTCATATGCCTGACAGGTGCGTCGCACGTCATTCGGGGCGCACGTCATGCTGATACGGTGCGTGTACAGTTTTATATATTATAACGAAAATATATAATTCCTGATACTTCAAGAAAAATACTTAAAACTTACAATGAGTAAAAATAAACTTTTATTGAATATGATTTTTTAAATCTTAATTTAATTGATCTTAAAAGAAGTGTCTGTGTGAGGTTATGTTTGTAAATTTTTAACTTACCGCATATATAAGATATACTGCATGATGAATGCTTCTCTCTGAGCACGGTCGAATGAATTAATGATCCTTATAGATGAAGAAAGACCATGGATATGGCGCAACTCGAAAAAGTGAAAATATTTTACACAGCGCAATGGAAAACTTCCGCATAATACACCGGCCACGAAAACCAAACGATCAGTAAATCGATCGAAGAGCCTGTTGGAGCATGTGATCATGTTGGCCGACAGCGACTGCGCGTTATGTGTTCTCAACGACCACGCGCGGTTTTTAAATACAGCTTTCTTAAATATTTTTCAAATTGATTTTAAATTGGATTTTTAATTCAAAATTAATATTAAACATAAAATTTAAACAATAAATTAAAGTTATTGAAGAAGCTTGAAATTTGATCGATTTACATTATTCATGAACCAGTTCAAATTTTACAATCATGAATTTAATATTTCTTACTGTTTTCTCAATTTATTCTGATAAACCAATTATTCAAAACTTTATTATTGTTATTATTACTAGTATTATTAAAAGCGGTGCTTCTCAATAAAACATATATATCATGCATATACAATTATAAAAATAATGCCTCTCACGAGATGCGGGTCATATGCGCCGCATGCCATGCCCATCACAAAGAGCAACGCATATGCCTCGCACATACGTGCCCCTCATAAAGTGCGATTCATGTGCCCCGCACCCAGCCAGTACCGAGTGCCACGCATGTAGTGCGTGTAACGTGCCCCGACTGCTTGCTATCTGGGTGGCATCGAAATTTTTTTGCAATTCACTAAAACTAAATTTTCCGGTACATTTATTTTCAATTTATCGCTTGAAGTCTGTAACCATTTCTGTAATAAAAAATTCATCGGAATTACCTTATTTTTTATATAATAAAAAATATAAATATTAAATATAATAACCTACAAAATTCTTTTCATTGAAATTAAATATTTTCCCCCCTTACGTCACAAATTCGAATATAATTTTATGGTATTTACCTTTTCTACATCCTTTTCGGTTATTTGATGCGATATTCCATAACTGTTTAATCAAGAAAAAATAAATGGAAATATAATCTGCTTATTTCCAACCAAAAATGCATAAAAATATATAGCATAGAGGGGGAATATAACGTGACACGAAAATATCAACGCGCATGACAAAAATTTAGAAACGTTCTTACGCTTCGTCATAATTCTTGGAGGTGCTTATGTCTTATGTACTTACGGAGTTTCTAGTCCTTACTATTGCTTCGCAGTCGGTGCAAATGATTTCACTTGTGTCTGACTATTACAGTCAGCCACCTACTGAGAACCTACCTGTACTAAGTAGCGCGCGCCTCGCTACGGATAGAGATAGATAAGATGAGGATTCGTTTGGATAGAACGACTTGGATTCGAGAAGATAGGGCTATCTCATATTTAAAAAAAGATAGAAATGGATTCACTTGTATAGGAAAATAGGGATTGAAAAAGATAGAGGAAATTTAAGATTGCCCAACGAATAG
Source organism: Druon quercuslanigerum (assembly GCA_010014905.2). NCBI lineage: Eukaryota > Metazoa > Arthropoda > Insecta > Hymenoptera > Cynipidae > Druon > Druon quercuslanigerum. The sequence goes on along the minus strand of JAAAKG020135516.1, from coordinate 6,591 downwards.
AAAAGGATAGAGGTGGATAAGCTGTCGATTCATTTAGATAGAAAGACTCAGTTTCACAGAGATAGGGCTAGCTTATATTTCTGAACAGATAGAAATGGATTCACTTGGATAGGAAAAAAGAGATTGAAATTCGTATTAGATTGAGGATAGAAAAGGATATAGCGTTTTAGAGGTGTAAAGTGATTCATTAGGATACATAGAATAATTCTATCTTTTCCTATAACCCAATTTCTGTTTTAATCTCACTACTGCCAGCAGGGATAATAAATTATCATACTTTTAGACGCACGAAATGATCAAAATGCTGCCACAAATTGCAATCCAAACAAATGTTTGTTACCAAACTGTTGGTGTTCAAAAGATGGAACCGCAATCCCGGGTAATTTATCTGCAAATCTGGTTCCTCAAATGATAATAATTACTTTTGATGATGCTGTAAACTCGGAAAACTTCGACCTTTATACGAGTGAGACTAAAAATGATATAAAGTGAAAAATTTATAATCAAACAACAAAAAATTACTTCTGATGTTGGATTTTATTTTAGAGATTTTCACTGAAGAACGACAAAATCCAAATGGTTGTCCTGCGAGAGCTACTTTTTTTGTGAGCCATCAGTACACAAATTATCGGGACGTTCAATATCTGTGGAACGCTGGCCATGAAATTGCTACACATTCTGTAACGTAAGTTTTTCCAGTCGAAAATTATAATTTTCCCAGTTGACTTTTAAGCTTTTAGAATAAACATTACTTTATAATAGTTGATTACTACATACAATTATTAAATCATTATAAACATTTTAAGACTCCGGGGCAAAACATATTATGTCAGTTGTCGTAAAAGTGATTTCAGACTTTACAGCCTAAAATTCTCTTCAAACAGGAGACGTAGATAGATCTTTTAAGAAAATAGAGCAATAATTTATTTTCAACCAAATGAATGTAGATACCATAAAAAGGCGACATTTTTAGAAACAAAATTTCACTTTTACACCCTTTAAAGAAGAATTTTCAACAAAAAAGTACATATTCAACCAAGGATGATGCGATTTCAACCACACAGTTGCATTCAACAATAAATAATTTTGTGATTATACAAAAATTAAGTTTTTTACAGACATAGAGGACCTGAAGAGTGGTGGTCCAAAAATGCGACTTTAGAAGATTGGTTTGATGAAATGGTTGGAGTTGCAAACATTATTAACAAGTATGCTGCAGTCCGTATGAAAGATATTAAAGGTATCACACATTCTTAAACTTAGTGTATTTTTCATTCAAATTTTAAGATGTTTAAAATCAATTTTAAAAATCTGGTTAACTCAAAGAACAATTTTTGAACCTGTAGGAACTAGAGCACCTTTTCTAAGAACCGGATGGAACCGACAATTTTTAATGATGTCCGAATTTGGATTTGAGTATGACTCCTCAATAATAGCGCCGTTTTCTGATCCACCAATCTGGCCATATACATTAGATTATAGGATGCCTCATTCTTGTGATGGTCCCAGTCAAATCTGTCCCACCAGATCCTATCCAGGAATTTGGGAAATTCCTCTCAATCAACTTCTTCTTGGGGTGAGAAAACGATATTTATATATAATGTTTGTCCGGAAAGTATCCGACCTTGTGATGCACCAGGAGCAATATTTAACCCTGATAAATAGCTGTGAATACCCCTTTAATGTATTCCCCTTTGGAAGCCACAATCTCCTTCCAGAAATCCTCCTACTCTTTCGGAAGCACTCCTTAAAGTAAGCTTTCAAAATAGCTAACAGCTGCTTCATCACAATCCTTTTTGATTTTCTCTGCGGCTTGAAATAGTTTTCCTTTCAGAGGATGCTTTAATTTCAAGAAACAAAAAACAAAAATCAAAGGTAACCAGGTCAGTACTGTATGGTGGCTGCTGATTTCTTGGTGAAGGACGCATTCGCCACTGACCCAGACTCGTCTCCAAATCTTGGCTAAAGCGATGATTCCCATTAATTATCACTCGCAGTCTTTCCATATTTTGAGTTGTTTTGGCATTTTCCGAACGTTTATGGCAAAATCTGATACATACTATTATGTTCGATGCGTTCCGTCAATAATTATTTTTGATAATGTCGCAACAAGGTACAATGTTAGAACACAAGGCAGGATACTTTCCAAACAGACCTCATTTACATAATAAGTATATTCCTTATATCGCGCATATTTTAGGATTACACTTGTCCAACTGTGGAAACTTGTCCAGCGAATTTATCCGGCGAAGAAGTTTACAAAATGTTATCAGAAAATTTTAAAAGGCACTACTTGAGCAATCGAGCACCACTTGGACTACATTTGCATTCAGCTTGGCTTCAAAATAATGCCTACAATTATGCATTTACCGTAAGTTATTTTATTTATCTTAACAATCAATAATTTCTTTTACTGCAAATTAAATAAATTTCAGATAAAAAATAATATATCACTTTCAATTTCCACAGAAATTCATGGATGAAGTTCTTCGATTATCAGATGTATATTTTGTAACGAGCCATCAAGCGCTGGAATGGATGCGAAACCCAATTCCCGTAAACGAATTGAATCAATTTCAGCCTTGGCGATGCAACAAGCAGTTCGAGCCATATGAAATCGCTTGCGATTTACCGAGCGCTTGTAATTTACCTAGCCGCGTTTTAAAATCATACAGGTATCTTCATACATGCTTCCATTGTCCAACAGAATATCCGTGGTTAAGAAACGAGTTTGGACTAAAATAGTAATATATCACAAAATTTAGTATACGAGGTTTGGCTATTCACATCGCTACATGTACGTTTTCCATTTTTCGAAGCAGTGCTCGAGGTTCTCGAATGAAATGCTTTTACATCCACCACAAATTTAAAACGGGTCCTTTTATCAAACTTTTGATTTTCGGGAATTAGCAGACGTCACAGCGCACTAGATCTGGTGAATGGGGTAGCTGTCTTAAAATTTTGGTCATTTTACTAACCAAAAAATGCTTGACAAATAAGGCAGAGTGGGCAGGTGGTCTTTGCGGAGAATACAGTCCTTGTTTTTGAACTTATTCGGTAGCATGAATTTGAATTTTGACTTGCAAATTTGCGCTTTTTTCATCCTCGGAGATTCTGGATCATATTCAAATATCCAAGTCTCATCACATGTAACAACCTTTTGATGCCAATCTCGTTGCTCTTCTATTCTCTTCAGGGTTCCAAAACAAAACTTCTTCCAATTTTCCTCTTGTTCTGCCGTGAGAACTTTAGGCACCATTTTCGCGGTCACCTTTGTCATGTTCAAATTATTATGTAAAATTTGTCGCATTGCTTCTTCATCTATCTTTACTATATTTGCCATTATTATAAAGCTTAAACATCGGTCGTTTCCAACCCTATATATTCGAAGCCTATTTTTGGAAATTCAGTGCGAAGGAACTACACATGATAACTGGAAACGGGTTTTTGCTATTTATTGATACATTCTTCGAGTCCAAAAAAATGAAGTTTAAAAAAATCATCAACATACCCGCCACCTTGGAGCGCCCTTAACCGCGCGTCTGCAAAAATGTCACTGTTGAATGGGTGGCAAGACATCAGCTATTTAGACTGTCAGAAACAAAAAAAGTGGAATATGGCTTTGAAAATGTCAAAATCTCTCAAAATGGATGAATTTTTTTCGACCTAAAAGCTTGTGCCCTGACCTAACGACATGCCTGCTAAACTATTTTTAAAAATAACCCGATGTTCCAAATATTTCTAGTTGAAGTCTTACCAAAACTTTTATGAAACATGACTTTTGGGGAAACGAGTTTAAACATAAATGATTTATTGGAAGTACTTTGAGCGGTCTTGTGTTTTTAAAGTCCTTACGATAATGATTAGTTTGGAATAAAACACATGCAAATGCAACCATGTTCAAGAAGGTCTTTATCGTAAGATAAAGTTCATAGTCGTTACAATAAAATTGCACACACCAATTTAAAAATCCTATAACTCACTTCTACTATCCGAACTCTAGTGAGTTATGATAGTTTTACTTGCACAAGTTTAAATTACGACATAAAATCCTTTAAGAGTAAAGTCTCACCTCGCAGAGCCTCGTATAACAAGTCAATCAGTGTCGAAATCAGAATGTATAAATTAGGTGCGTCGGACCCAAGCTAACCCCACCTACTAACAGTGACGCTAACCAACCGCGACTTTACCAACTGCGCATATACTGCAAAGCACGTGTCTATTTAAAATCAATAAATACTATTCTTAATAATAGTACAAATAAATATTTTAAACAATTTGCACTTTTAAAAATGTAATTAACTAGCTAATTTCTTTAAGTAATTTATTATTGTGCTATATTAAAAGTTTTTACTTCGTAATTTTAAGTACATCCGCGCTTTTAGGTGCATGCGCAGTTGAAAAAGTAGCTGATCGAGCATTTTTCACTTGTGACGTCGCCCGATCCGACTGAGCATCGAGGGAATAACATTGCTCATATGCTCCTACAGTTTGCATGCGTTGCTGGAGTTTAAAAAAATTGCGATGGCAGTTTATTGAGATGTTGAGGTTAGGAGCATTCTCTGGCAAGACGGATTTGCTCGCAGATAAAAAACTCAAGTGATATAATTAAAAAGTTGTATTATTGCAATCTTCTTTCCCACTTTAACGTAAAGAAGTGGTATTCTTATAAAAATATATAGAAAATTATGTTTTTCTATGAAAAATTAGCAGGGAAAATAAAAAATTTATCAGGATAAAGTATGTGCTTGAAATTGATATTTTTTGGCCTTCTTGTATTAAGAAAAATCTTGAATTTCCGTCGTTTTTTATAGACGTACATTTTCGTAATTTGTCATAATAGAAGAATATAATTTTTTATAGATTTAAAAAACCACTTATTTATAATAAAATGGGACAAAAGAATGCAATCTTACAACTCTTTATAGCTACCACTTCGGTTTTTAATTCTGCGAGCAGATCGCTCTTGCCAGAGACTGCTCCTAACTTAAAAGTCTTAATAAACTGCCATCGCATTTTACATCAGCAATGTAATTTGATAACATAAATTAAAACGAATCTCATTGCTTCACAGGAATATTATTTAATGTTTAAGTTTATACAGGGTGTCTGGCCGACGGGAAATCGGGGAAAAGCGGGAATTTTTTCGTAACGGGAAAACGCGGGATTTCTCATCCGAAATCGGCAATTTTTTAGTTTGGACTTGAAGTAAAATTTTTCGAACCACATACGGCTTCAAAACGAAATTCAAGCAGCATGCAATTTTTTTCTTTCTTACTAATCGCGTTTTGTTTCTCGAGATAAGCGTCAGTTACGTTTGGAAATTGATCCAGTTATGAGAATAAACCTCCAGAAATATACTCATAGTAGGTATAAAGAATTTTGTGAAAATAAGAAAATGAGGATCAAAAAAGAATATAAGAAGAGAACGAAAGAAAGAGAATCGCCGAAGAAATGAAAGAACAAGTAGCAAAAAAAGGAAATTGATGAAAGAAGCTGCAGCTATAGATGATCAAATGGATGAATTACAAAAGAGCAAGAAAATGAGATTCATTTTATTGGTTTAAAATATTTAATTAATAAATACTATTTAATAATAAACTTTGATAAAAAAGTAACTGGATTATTTAAATATTTTCATTGGTTATATATCTGTTTTTGGCATGATTGAATATCGTTGCATAAAATTTTGGTCTGGAAATTGTCGGGAAAAAGTGGGAATTTCAATACAAGTCACGGCTAGGCACCCTGTTCATACTTATAGAAAATAATAAGTTATAACTAAAAATACTACACACCCATTCATAGAACTAAAGGGGTTAGTAGGGTTCATTCAGTCAAAAAATAGCATTTCAAAATTTTTTCAGTAAAAAATAAGCATTTTTAAGCTTGTGACAGCAAATTTTCGGATACGCCCCGAAAAGTGCCGTTCCACGCAGAACTCAGGACTGAAAGATCTGAAACCAAAAATAAATAAACAATTCATTACATTATGAGTGCCCCTAGGTCGCAAAGCTGAGTTTTATTTTATTTTTAGGTTTTGGTAACATTTTGAAGAGAAAACACCGATTTTCGAGAAAAAATCGACATTATTTAATGTTAAATAAACAATAATAATGGTAAATCATAATAAAACTTAGCGCTTCCATTAGATTTTAAGTTACAGTTGGCACCGTCTTTGAAAACGTTTAGCGCGGGAAAAGCGCTTCAAAGTTTTGTACAGTATTGTACAGTAAAAAACCCGAAATTAAACACTGATTAGGAATCTTTTAATATACTCACACAGAATCATCAATGCCAAGTCCATAAAGTATAGAACTTTCATCTATCATGTCCAAAGCATCTTTTTGTTTTTGCCTACGGCGAATTTTGTCTTCTTCGGTCTGTTCCATACCATCTCTTTCTCAATTTTCCTCCAAATAACTTAAAATTTTGACACAATATTCTTCAGATGTTGTACACTCATTTTATGAAACAAAAACACCAGGATTTTTTTCTTTAAGGGTACCCCCCGTCATTCTCGATTTCTAATTTTTGCGATTTTCAATGGGCTGTAAATGAACAAAAATCGACTTCTGAGGTTTGGATATT
>JAAAKG020135515.1:0-13504 GCA_010014905.2 Druon quercuslanigerum | reverse complement strand
CCCTCCCTACCGAGTGAGTCACGCCTACCCCGAAAGGGAAACGGCTTAATGGTGTAATAATAATAATAATAATAAAAGGCGAAAAACTGTGGGATTTGAGAATAATTACTTTCTCTACTGGAAAATAATTGTTGTCTAACCAAACCATTCCCTTTTCACTTGCACCATGTTATCTCGTTACTCATTTTCAATTTGTCTTTTTATTCTAAATTTAGTTTTTAAACTTTTGAGCTGGGACGATCAATTTATTACTTATCCTTACAATATTATCAATAATCAATTAATATTTTTCAAGAGTGTCACCTTGGAAGAAAATACTTCACCTACTTGGCGCTGCTATTCCTTTGGGTCTACTTTTTGCAGCATTAACTCCAAATGTTGTAAACGTCAGTCAAGGAAATACAACGTAGGTTTCGTCAAAAATGATTTGAAATTATAATATTTGTATAAGTCAACATATTTCACTAATTGAATACCAGATTTGTTTATACGTTTTCCAAGATATTTCGTTTTGATATACTCAAATCACACAGAGAAAGTTAAATAAAAACATTATTAACAGGTATTAAATATAAAAAATAGTTCAAAAAATTAGATTTTCTTTTCTTCGAAAGAAGAAGATTTTCAATAAAAATAACTTTTTTTTAGGGAACCCAACATTGTCTTAGCTAAGTTGAGAGACCTTACGCGAGAACATAAGGAAGGCAGATTTACCGACAGTCAGGACATGTGTGAAGAGAGATCAATTTGTGATTTGATTTTGGGAGGAGAAAGTCCGAAATCAAACTTGGCACAAAGCACCTTATGGAATTTATCGAACAGGTAAAATTTTATATAACTAACATTTATTATTTTGGAAATAAGAAAAATCCTTTTATGTTTACGCGCTATTTGAAAGTTATGGTAATATACATTCCACTTAACAACCAAAGGCAAAAATGTTTGATAGAGTTATTGTAGAAATTAAAATCTTTACAAAGTAAGGAATGTGAAATAAAGATAATTTTTTGCTATTTTATTAATAAACATTTATTTTAAATAACAAGAAGCATGATTCGCGCGCCGCGCGCGCCAAAATTTTTAGACTTTTTCCGAATAACAAAAATTTCTCCGGATCATCAAAATAAAAAATAAAAACTTTCGAACCTGAAACATTCTTCATTTATTACTGCAAAAACAAAGCATCAGAACATTGCTGAATTTGAAGTATTTATATTTATTATTGAAAAATACCAAATTGATAAATTTATCAAGTTTTTAATAATATAAAATTAAAAATTAGCTTTTTAGTGATTTTTCGTTTTCAAAAAGCTTAACGATTTTCTTGAAACTTTGTTTCTGAATCGAAAGATGCATTTTTTATTTTTAAGATTTTGATTGAGCTGGAAGAGAGAAAATTTTATTATTTATTTCCTTCTAAATTGGATAGGTGAATTTTTGTTTTTAATTTATTTTTGAATTTGAATAGGGAAATTTTTTTCGGAATCGAAAAAGGGACATTTTTTATTTTTCATATTTGTATTGAGTAGGAAGACGGGAAATTTCGGGTTTTAAAGCTTGAATTTGAAGGTGATAGTTTTAAAGTGTTTTGATTTTTCAATATAAAATGCCTTGAATTTGAAATGTATTTTCCTGAAATATTTTTGAATTTGAAATTGGAAATCTGCAAAATTAAACAGTTTTAAATTAAAATTCGTCAAATTGAAGCAATTTCGAAAAAATAAAAACAAATAGTGTACACTTTCTATAGATTATAAGCATTATTAAAAAATATATTAAGTGTCAAAAATGCAGAATAAAAATCAATAAATATTTTTGAAAAATTATTTTTTTTGCTTTTTTTTGTCTGAGAAAAGTTTAGATTTATTTTTTAAATACCTTCAGGGTAAAAAAATTGACATATTATTACTTATTCGTAAAAATAAGCGTTCGGTAGATTCTGTGGGGAGACCATATTTTTCAGTAATTTATGACATTGTTAATTTCCTACAAAAATGATAATTTTTAATAGGAATACCATAAAGAATCTTATTGAAACTGTATTAAAAACAAAAAAATCTTTTAGGTACCAAAATAGTCATAATAATATATCCATTTTTTAAAACAAAATTAAAAGAAAACAATCTAAGACTTCTTTTCGGTAAAAAGTGCCCTTAATTCTAAAACAGTCAATTTTTAACTTTAATTTCTAATAATAATTCCTCAAAGTATTTCAAAATAATTATTTTATATAAATAAAAATAATTAAAATTATTTTCTTCAACTGAAAATGTTTATAATCTATGCTTTAGTAAAAGCTGTACTTCTTAATTAAAAATCAGCTATTTTATTTGAAACTGATATTTTTTAATTGAAAATTTATGTATTTTATTGAAAATTCGTCTCTTCTTTGGTAGAAAATTAATCTTTTTGATTGAAAATTCATGTTTTAGGTTAAAAATTAAAATTTTTATTTAAAGATTATTAATTTTAGTTGCGAATTCTTCACATTAGTAAAAAATTTTACTATTTCGCCGAAAACTCTTTTATTTGTTAAAAAAATGTTTTAACTGTAAATTTAGATTTAGATTTTTAGATTTTGTATTCATTAAAAACTTATGCTTTTAAGTTGATGATTCAACTATTCGGTATAAGATTGAACTTTTTCAGTTGAAAATTCTACTATGTGGTTACAAATATATATTTTATTGAAAATTCAATCATTTTGTTTAAAATTATTATTTTTTATAATTCTTTTTTTAAACTGAAAATGTATATAATCTATTCTTCAGTAAAAGCTATACTTTTTAATTAAAAACCAGCTCTTTTATTTGAAACTGATCTTTTACAATTGAAAATTCATGTCTTTTATTGAAAATTCGTCTCTTCTTTGTTAGAAAATTAATCTTTTGGGTTGAAAATTCATGTTTTTGGTTAAAAATTAAAAATTCCATTTGAAGATTAAAATCTTTATTGAAGAATTCATCATTTAAGTTAAAAATTTTACAATTTCGTTGGAAATTCTTCTCTTTTTGTCAATTTTTAACTTTAATTTCTAATAATAATTCCTCAAAGTATTTCAAAATAAGCCATTTAAAAATTAAAAATAAAAATCTCTAATTTCAAATAGTATCCTACAACATTGTACAATTTGAAGTTGGGTCTTTAAACCTGAAAAAGTTAAAATATAATGCCCGTAAAAAATTAATAATTGCAAAGAAGCATTAAGAAATGTACATTAAAATTTTTTTATCTACTTAACAACAGTTACATAACAAAATTATGCCTATAGAAATTTTTAACGTTCTTGATTGAAAATTTAAATATTTAGAAACCTAAAAGCCAATATTATCAGAATTTAGGGTTTTAAAGCTGAAAATTAAAATTATAAAATTGTAAAGATGATGCAAATTATTATTAGGTGTCTATTATAGCGCTTGAAGTATCAAATTACATTTAAAATGATTGCATAGATTTCCCTAAACTGAAAAATAAAATTTCTGTATAAAAAAAAATACATGACATTTTCACCTTGAAAAATTAAAAAATTTGAGATTGTAAAAATAAACAATGCCACATTGAACTTAAAATTAAAGTATTCTTAAATTATAATTTTGTAAAAAAGTCATAATAAATTTAAAGTACAAAATTAATTTATTAAGAGAATAATAAAGCAAATAATAAAGCATTTCCATACAAGAGGAACAACTTGTCGTTGAAGATAATTTTATAAGATGTCAAACTGACGTATACCAATAAATAATAAATATATACATAAATAATATAATAAATTATAGATTGTCATATATAATAATAATGAGTTCGAATAAAAATATCCCATACCAATAATGGAGTTTAATTAATATAATCAATATAATTACACCAAATACCTGTTATTTAAATAGGTTGAAGTTTGTAGTAGTCTGAAAAATTTTAATTTTAATTTTGTTATTGCAATAAAAATAAAAAAGGTTTCAAAAAACATTATCTATACCTGTTTAAACGATCTAGACGATAAAAATTACTTGCAAGCAAAAAAAAACAACATTTTTCCAAGAATAATTTTAAACATAAACATGCCGGTATCCCATCTTTGTCTTCGGGTATCAAAAGCTATTTCGCCAAAGGATTAAAAAAAATAGATATAAATTATGAGCTTAAAAAATGTAACAAAAGTGAAGAATTTAAAAATAAAGTATTCATTCTTGACATTCGTTTCGTTCTTTACAATTCTCGTAAAACGAGCAAAATATAAAAGCTTGAAATAAGGCAATTTAAAGTTCCAAGAATGCATTTGTATGCAAATAAGATTCATGAATTTTTTCAGAATTACGGACGAAGTTGCGCAGAAAAATGGACTGCAAGAAATTTTCGATGCTGTCAAAGGGAAGGACTGTGGTTCACTGACTTGTGAAACTCATCGCCGGGCTTTTAGAAAAAAAGTGGATAAATAAATCATTCGACGGCTGTTTGACCAGCTCGAGCCCAGCTTCGAAAGACTTGGAATTAAAGACGAAAGTTATAGGTATTTCAAAAAGCGAAACCCGATTCACACGGAAACACGATTCTCGAATGGGCGGTGCAAGCGGAGGAATTTTTTCCGATTTATTTCGCGCGTCTTCGTTCAGGCAAGTGAAAGTACTAGTTGCCTACTATGGCACTGAAGTGGGTCAGACTTTTGTGCCAGAGAGGGCCTTACCTACCAGACTTCATTCTTCTGCACGATGAGGCCCATTTCTGCCCACGTAGGGAAACACTTTCTTGAATTTGAATGACAAAATGCAATCATTACACCTTCATGCCGCTTAGCTTGCACCAACCTACACACAAAACAACAAATGACATTCAAAATAGACACATACTGTTTGACGCTCGACAGATTGTAGATATGGATCCCTAACAATGGAATGTTCAAGAGGAATGTATCATTTAAAAAAGATGGTTCAGGCTGATTCGAGAGAAAAAATTCCACATTTTTTTTATTCTAGTTTGAAAGAGATAAAAAAATGTAACTTTTAAATTGAATAGTTGCTATAAGATCCACAAATTTTTCAAATGAAAAGCATTAAAAATCGAATATGTCTTAGAGGTTCTCTACTTGAGGTGTGTCTTTTTGTTATTTGTTTTTAATTTCGGATTATTTTTAAAATGCATTTCTTAAATTTGTATATATAATAAAAATAATAATTTTATTTGTAATTTTAGTTTAAAATTATTTTTTTTAAAGTAACTAGTCCAGTTGCAGACTTATAAAAGCAGTTAAAAATCCACTACTTTGGTTTAAATTTAACTATTTTGTTGAAAATACTTTTTTTTAATAAGATTTTTTCTCAGCTGCAAATTAGACTCCATCATTTTTTATTAAAAATTGAAATATCTAGTTGGAAAATTTAGTTATTTTGGTAAAAAGTAATTTCTTTGCTTGATAATTCATGTTGTCGGTTAAAAACTCATCTATTCCAGTTAAAGATTAATCATTTTAGTTGAAAATTCATCACTTTCATTGAAAATTCGACTATTTTGTTTGAAATTATTATTTTTTATAATTATTTTCTTCAACTGAAAATGTATAATCTTCTTGGTTGAAAATTCATGGTTTTGGTTAAAACTTAAAAATTCCATTTGAAGATTATTAATTTTCATTATTTTAGTTAAATATTTTACTATTTCGTTGAAAATTTTTTGTTTTTGTTAAAAAATTGTTTTAACTGTAAATTTAAATTTGCATTTATTTATAAAAAAACTTATTCTTTTAAGTTGATAATTCAACTATTCGGTACAAAATTGAACTTTTCCAATTGAAAATTCTACTATATGGTTAAAAATGCATACATTTGATTGAAAATTCAACTATTTTGTTTAAAATTATTATTTTTTATCATTATTTTCTGCAATTGAAAATTCGTCTCTTCTTTCGTAGAAAATTAATCTTCTTGGTTGGAAATAAATTTTTTTGGTTAAACATTAAAAATTCCATATAAAGATGATTATTTTAAGTAGAGAATTCATCATTTTAGTTAAAAATTTTACTATTTCGTTGGAAATTCTTTTCTTTTTTTGTTAAAAAAATGTTTTAAATGTAAACTTTTCCTTTTAAATTGATAATTCAACTATTTGGTATAAAATTGAACTTTTCCAATTATGGAAATGGTTACAAATCCATATATTTTATTAAAAATTCAACTATTTTGTTTAAAATTATTATATTTTTATAATTATTTTCCTCAGCTGAAAATTTATACAATCTATTCTTCAGTAAAAGCTATTCTTCTTAATTAAAAATCAGCTATTGTTTTTAAACTGATCTTCTTCAATTAAAAATTCAAGTCTTTTATTGAAAATTCGTCTCTTCTTTCGTAGAAAATTAATCTTCTTGGTTAAAAATTTATGTTTTTGATTAAAAATTAAAAATTTCATTTAAAGATTATTAATTTTAGTTGAGAATTCTTCACTTTAGTAAAAAAAAATTACTATTTCGTTGGAAATTCTTTTTTTTTTTTTGTTAAAAAAATGTTCTAACTGTAAATTTAGATATAGATTTTTAGATTTTGTATTCATTAAAAACTTATGCTTTTAAGTTGATGATTCAACTATTCGGTATAAAATTGAACTTTTCCAATTGAAAATTTTACTATGTGGTTAAAAATGCATATATTTTATAGAAAATTCAACTATTTTGTGTAAAATTATTATTTTTATCATTATTTTCTTCAACTGAAAATGTATATAATCTATTCTTTAGTCAAAGCTATACTTTTCAATTAAAAATCAGCTATTGTTTTTAAACTGATCTTCTTGAATAAAAAATTCAAGCCTTTTGTTGAAAATTCGTCTCTTCTTTCGTAGAAAATAATCTTCTTGGTTGAAAATTTATGTTTTTGATTAAAAATTAAAAATTTCATTTAAAGATTATTAATTTTAGTTGAGAATTCTTCACTTTAGTAAAAAAAAATTACTATTTTGTTGGAAATTCTTTTTTTTTGTTAAAAAAATGCTCTAACTGTAAATTTAGATATAGATTTCTAGATTTTGTATTCATTAAAAAATTATGCTTTTAAGTTGATGATTCAACTATTCGGTATAAAATTGAACTTTTCCAATTGAAAATTTTACTATGTGGTTGAAAATGAATATATTTTATAGAAAATTCAACTATTTTGTGTAAAATTATTATTTTTATAATTATTTTCTTCAACTGAAAATGTATATAATCTATTCTTTAGTAAAAGCTATACTTTTTAATTAAAAATCAGCTATTGTTTTTAAACTGACCTTCTTGAATAAAAAATTCAAGCCTTTTGTTGAAAATTCGCCTCTTCTTTCGTAGAAAATTAATCTTCTTGGTAGAAAATTTATTTATTTATTTACTATTTGGTATAAAATTGAACTTTTCCAATTATGGAAATGGTTACAAATCCATATATTTTATTAAAAATTCAATTATTTTGTTTAAAATTATTATTTTTTTATAATTATTTTCTACAGCTGAAAATGTATGCAATCTATTCTTCAGCAAAAGCAGTACTTTTTAATTAAAAATCAGCTATTTTATTTAAAATTGATTTTTTTCAATTGAAAATTCATGTTTTTTATTGAAAATTCGTCTTTTCTTTGGTAGAAAATTAATCTTCTAGGTTAAAAATTCATGTTTTTGTATAAAAAGAAAAAATTTTATTTAAAAATGATTAATTTTAGTTGAGAATTTATCATTTTAGTTAAAAATTTTATTATTTCGTTGGAAATTCTCTTTTTCGGTAAAAAAATGTTTTGACTGTAAATTTAGATTTAGATTTTTAGATTTTGTATTCATTAAAAACTTATTCTTTTAAGTTGATAATTCTACCATGTGGTTAAAAATGCATATATTTTATTGAAAATTCAACTATTTTGTTTAAAATTATTATTTTTTATAATTATTTTCATCAACTGAAAATGTTTATAATCTATTCTTTAGTAAAAGCTATACTTTTTATTCAAAAATCAGCTATTTTATTTGAAACTGTTTTTTTTTTTATTAAAAATTCATGTATTTTATTGAAAATTCGTCTCTTCTACAGTAGACAATTTATTTTCTTGGTTGAAAATTCATGTTTTTAGTTAAAAATTAAAAATTCCATTTAAAGATTGATAATTTTAGATGAACATTCATAATTTTAGTTAAAAATTGTACTATTTCGTTGGAAATTCTTTTTTTTATTGTTAAAAAAATGTTCTAACTGTAAATTTAGATTTAGATTTTTAGATTTTGTATTCATTAAAAACTTATCCTTTTAAGTTGATAATTTCACGATTCGGTACAAAATTGAACTTTTCCAATTAAAAATTCTACTATGTGTTAAAAATGCATATATTTGATTGAAAATTTTTCTTTCTTCGTAGAAAATTATTCTTCTACATAGGTTGAAAAATCATATTTTTGGTTGGAAATTAAGTTTTTAATTGTAAATTTAACAATTCAAATATTGTTTGAAACTTTGACAGTAGATATGCATTTTTTTTGGTTGAAATATCCGCTATAGCAGTTTTTACAGAGAATTCTTATTTTTTGGTTGAAAATTCAATTATTTGGTTGAAAGTTTAACAATTTCATTAAAATATCTTTTTTCTTTATTATTGAAGATTTAATTAATTTTTTAATAATTTGTTTTTCAAGTATTCCAGTTAAAGATTGATCATTGCAGTTGAAAATTCATTACTTTAGTTAAATATTTTTTAAACATAAAATTGAACTTTTCCATTTTTTTGGTATATTGAAAAGAAAATTAAAAAATGGATTGAGCTTCGAGTGTGAAACGTTTCTTTAATATTATTTTTGCGGCAAAAAGTAGAAAGGAGAATATAAAAAAAATTAAAGGCTCTTTTTTTTGAGACTTATTCTTATTTAAAAAATTAAGCGCGGCTTAAAAAAGAAAGGACTATAGGGAATTTTTATAAAAACTGAAAATGCAGCAAATGCTAGTTTTATTTTTTTTCTTATAACAATTAAATAAATGTATAACTTTAATCTGTATATAAACAAATGGGCTTTCGAAAAAGTCAAATAAACATAAGTTAAATAAATTTTCTTTCGAAATTCGGCCTTGACAGAACACTTTAAAATATAATAAGCTTTAATTTGAAAAAATTTTAAGCATTTGTTAAGAATGACAACCTTTAGAATTTTTTTATTCCAAAATTTCACGGTAATCAGACACTTATTAAAGTCTACACGATTCATATTTAGCAACTTCCGGTGCGGATTTAAACATATCCCCCCACCACAAGGGGCCGTGAAATTTTATAAAATTTTGAACGGATTTAAAAAAAAGCGAACCCCACTATTTTAAATATAACTTTTCCAAAATTTACGTTTGAATAAAGAGTAACGGAATTTTTTTCTAAAAATACAGAATAACAGATATTTGCAGAATTTACTTAGCTTCAATTTGAAAAAATAAAAAATATAAGCCCTTTCAATTCCGTGACATAACCACGAAAAAAATTCCAATTTCTTTTAATTTAGTTCTGTCTTTTAAATTCTCCTGAATTCTCTTAAATTCTCTTGAGGCGATTTGATTTAACTAAAATTTTCTATTTACTTAATTTTAAATTAACTTTGTTGAATTAAGTTGAATTCTGTTCAGTTAACTTATTTTGAAGCACTTTCTGAAAGTGCAAAATAGGACTGAATATTATTAATTTGAGAAGAATCTTTAAATTTCTCAACATAGATATATCTAATAAAATAATAAATGTTTTGTTTTTAAATAGATTTTAGATTAATTTTATAATATTGTAAGAGTTAATAATTCTTTAAGATAATCCGAGGCTTATTAATATTACTATTGTTATTATTACAAAACACATATAAAACCGAGATGAAAAATTATTTTAAAATTTTATGTCACAGAGTAGTGTTGTATGCCTTGTAAAAAATAGATAGGTAATAAGTTAGTTAATTAAGAAATGAGGGCAAAATGAAAATAAAAAATTAGGAAAGATTAACTTGAAAAAGTTTTAAAAAGCAATTATAGAAACTTCTGATTTACTTTTTTTTACTAGAGAAAGATTTTATTTCACTTGAATAAATCTTGGATGGTCATTAAATTGAAAGTAGTGTTCACTGTTTATAGTTGGTATCTTACTGAAGATACTTAAATGAGTAATTGTAAGTCCCCTATCTCGAAACACTTTCTGTGCCTTCATGAAAATTAAAGTACTTTAAATGGCCTAAAAACCTACTGACATCTTTTTTAATCAAGGAAATTTGATCACTTTTTCTTTTATTGCGAAGAAAAAAGCTGTTTACAAATTTTTTCTGTAAATTTGTTAAAAAATAGTTATTATCCTCGTATAAAATGTTTATTTATTCAAAGATTATTGATGCTATTTCTGCATTCTGCTGTATATGTAATATGGTTTTAACACACTAAACAATTGCCTTACAAGTTCGCCATTCTATACTTATGAACAACAAGAATGCTTTTTGTAGAAAGTTATAAAAAAAAATTCAGGGCAATTTTTAATTAATATAATTCCTGTCTTGATAATTTACATTAAAAAAGAAAACAATTATTGTTTTCGAAAATATTAGTCTCTAATTCTAAGAAAAGAAAGCTTTTTACTAAATGGGATTTATGTAGCACAAAAAGAACTTTTAAGATATGTTTTTCTCTTTCACATTCAATTGTGTAAAAAGATAAAAAGATGATTTGAGGAGGTTTAATTTGTAAATTTCGAAACAAACTTTCGACAATAAGGCCAGAATTAATTCTTTTAATCCTCTTAGCTGAGAATTTCACTTTTTTTTGAAGATTCGTTTTTACTTGAATTCAGTGATTCTAAATTTAAAATCTAAATCTTCTTTCGTGCAAGTGTCAACCATCACAATTAATTATTCCATTGTCGGCAGAAAATTTGTATTTTTAGTTAAACATTCAAATACTATTTTATTCAAAATTTATGTAGTTTTTTAAAATTCGTATTTTTTGCTAAAAAGAATAATCTTTATGGTTAAAAATTTAACTGATTTTAATGTAAACCTGACTAATTTGTTAAATATTCGTTGTTTTTTGTTTAAAATGAATTTTATAAAGTACAAATTTACCCATTTTTTCAAATTGATCTTTTTGGTTAATAATTCAACTGATTATAGAAAAAAACTCGCCTTTTCGGCAGGAAAACTCTACAACTTGACAGAAAATAAAGGTATTTAGTTGAAAATTTTACTGTTATGTAGATAACTCAAAATTGAATTATTTGGTTAAAAATTTATTTAAATTGTTGGAAATTCATCTTTTTTGTAGAATTTAATTTTTTAAACAAAACGGAATTTTTTGGGTGAAAACTAATATTTTTTAGTTATGGATTCCACAGAGTAGTTTAAATTAGATTTTTTTCAAAATTAAACTGTCCTAAATTAAAAATTTATTGTTAGAAATTTTTCTTTCCGTTAAAAAATTATTCTTCATGGTATTCGAATATTTAGTTTAAGAATAATCTGTTTAAGTCGAGGATTCAAATATTTTGTTAAAAATGTATATTTTATGCGTTAATTCAACTGTTTTTTACTTAGAATACAAATATTTTTTGGTTCATGCATCAAGTATTTCACTTTTTGTGAAAAATTCATTTTTTTTTGTTAAAAATGCAGTTTTACAAATAAAAATTTAATTGTGTAGTTGAAAATTCACTTTTTTTGTAGTAAATTCTTCTTTTTCGTTAAATATTTCAACTGTTTGTGGAAAACTTGTCTTTTAGAATGGAAAATTCCATAATTTCTTGGAGAATTTAACTGTTTGGTTGAAAATTGAGGTAATTTGTTTGAAATTTATCACACAAATAAAAATTTTATCTTCTTGATTTAAAATTTATCTATTTGTTTGAAAAAAACTAATTTATTAAAAGCTATTTTTTCAGAAATGTATACTTCTTGTTTGAAAGTTCAACTATTTGATTAAAATATTATATGTATTAAAAAAATGTATCTTTTTTGGTAGAGAATTAATTTTCTGGAATAAAGAATATTCTTTTTTGTTGAAAATTAATTTATTTTGTTAAAAATTCAACTTCTTTGTAGAAAGCTCAAACTTTTGCCTTAAACAATTAACATTTTACTTCAAAAAATTGTATCTATTGATTGGCATTCGTCCTGGTCACCTTGTGGAAAATTCGTCTCTTTTATTAGAAATTTAATCTTTTTTAGTTAAAAATTAATTTATTTGGTTGCAAATTTATGTGTTTTTTTAAAAATTAGTCCTTCTTTATAGAAAATTAATAAATCTGGTTGAAAATTAAATTTTTTGGTTTAAAACCATCATTATTATAACTGTTTGGTAGAAAACGAATCTGTTTTTGTTGAGCTATCAAAAATTTGATTAAAAATTTATATTTTTTGGTTCAGTTGAACTATTCTCGATTTGAAATAAAAATAATTTTTAATAGAAATATAAAATATTACGTTGTTTATTGAGAATTCACATTTTTAGGATTAAAAATCAATTACCGCTTTGAACATAGAAAAACTTCTTTTGGTCATTCGATCATACAAAAAAACAAAAGAGATTTCTTGTTGTCAATTATTTAATAAAACACTCCTTACGTACGTTTCGACCCCAAACATCCTATGTCAAAATATAAATAGATAAGAAATTGTGAGCAAAGTATATATGTCGAAGAAATTATAGTAATTTACCTGATAATAATGTGTTAAGTAATTAAAAAATATATCTAAAATTGAAACCTCAAAAAAATTGGAGAGGTTTCAATATATAATTAGTCGATTACATATTTAATAACAAGAAAAGGTGACTTGTGTCGGACAGACAAATGTATACTACATAATATTTAGAGTTAAGACAGTTTTACAATATGTGATAAGAAAGGCTGATACTAAATTGAAATCCCAAGTAGAGAAAGCGCGCCAAAGCTGTCTTTAAATTAATTGAAATATTAATATATTTGTTTATAAAAATGGATTCAATTATTCTTTGTTTATGAGTATTTTTCTCACAAGCTAAAATGGTTATATTTTTGAATTCAAAGTCAAAATAGTGGTTTATTTGCCAGCAGTGTTGTGACAAACCTGTATTTTGGATACCTAATTCACAATCTCTTTTGTGTTCAGTAATTCGATTTTTAAGTCTCTGTCTAGTTTCAGCAATATAAACCTTATTACAAATTTTACATTTGATGAGATATACCACACCACATAGGTTTTCTAAATTATCCTTATCTTTGTTTTTAAAAATCTGAAATTTATTGAGTGTATAGTTATGGGTAAAATATACATTTATATTATATTTTTTAAAGATCTTCTGAAGCGCTCAGAGAGACCTTCTATATAGGGCAATGAGACTTTTAAATTCGTTTTTGTATAAGTTTCGATCCATTTGTTTTTTTTAATTATTAACAGAAGAACTATTATATATTTCATGTATTCTCTCTTTAATAACGCTACTAATTAATGAAAGTGGATAATTATTTTGTAATAAGGTTATTTTAAGTTGATTTAAATTATCTTTTCTAAATTTAATGTCGCTTAATT
>JAAAKG020135514.1:0-13504 GCA_010014905.2 Druon quercuslanigerum | reverse complement strand
GGTTCTGGTGGTTCGGAACCCACCTTAGGCTGTAGGTCCCCCTCCCACCACCAAAAAGGGTGTGGGAGGTGTGTTAAAAAATAGGAAGAAGGTGAAAGAAAAAATGTAAACCCTTAGGGGACACATTAGAAGCTTCCACTAACTAATCTACTATCGTGAAGCCTATGTGTCAAAAGACACAGTTACTATTGAAAAATGTAAAATTATTAATGAATATCCTATTTGGAAACGAAACCAATCAAATATTCAGTTATCTGAAAGTAAAATTCCAAAGAAAGTCTTTTAAGACGATACACCATATCCTCTTGTAATGTTTCCGACTATCTTCTGCAAAAGGAAACTTTTATTCCTACCCGCGACGGATACATATTCACACGGACTACAGATATTAATTTAAATATCGTATGTTTCGGACCAGTAAAAAATATAATCGTCAAAACTAGCATTGTTACCTACGTTGTAATTTACGGGCATCAAGATCTAGAAACACTTAAAGGAAAATTCATACAATTGCCCAAACAAATAAATATTGACAAATTAAGAAGAGCCAGACCAAGTATGGATTACACTCAAAATATATTAGACCGAGTGTCAACGCCCAGGCGAATTAAAACTTGAAAAGAGACTAGTATTGAAATATTCCAATATTTGGACTAGGTCGTGATTTTTCCTTTTTTATTTCAAATATCAATAAAAGCATTTTACGGTGGTTATTCATATTGGGTCTTTGGGTTCTTGGTTTTATTTTCAGGAATGCTGCATATAAATTATTGGATTTTCTTGGAATCTACCAATTTTTCGACGGCCATTATTTGATTGGATGATTAATTTTCTTGTTATTCGTGAAAACTACTCTTAAAAACGAGTATTTAATTTTTTGTTGTTAATTATTTTTACAGACCGCGAAGTTCTCGCTTTAATTATGAAAAAAACAATAAAAATAATTGTTCTAAAACTTACATAAGGCGCAATAGATAAAATAAAAACTTTTAAGGTATTTTGTGGACATGCGACGCAAGGGAAAATTTGTAATGAAACAATTTGAAAGTAGCTGAGAATAGAGATTAATTCCAAATGAGGATGAATAATAAAAAATATAATTGAATATAAATTTATAATAAAATAAACAAAAATAAAAGCGAATAAGGTATACAACATGTAATTAAACCGGTCGTTTTAACAGATGAATCAGTCAATATTTCTGACTAAATCTTTAAGGCCTGAATCGACACTTTAACTTTAAATTCGCCAACATTTGATTGATTAAATTAAAAAAGAATAATTTAGCTGAAAATGCAGTTATTTCTACAGACTAAACAGTCATTTTCATACATGCATTCTTTTTATGTAAATTCAATTTTAATATATAAATCAGTTAATATTGTAAATTAAATTAGTCAAGCAATCGAATTGAATGATTTTAAATTGATGGAAGAGACTGATTTGTTTACTAGAATAAAAGTGTAAAATTGTTTCTTCAAATTTCTACATTTTTAATAAATGATTTTGAATTAACAATAAGTGACTGATTAAAATATTAGGAATTATGGATTAGGTTATTGAAAGCAACTGATTTAAATAGTCAAAGGTACTGACGCAATTTTACATTTCTTTCTTGATATCATTCAAAATTACTGATTTGGTCAGTGGACGTATATGATTATATAAATTAATTTTTATTGGTAGAAAATAAACCTTATTGTTTGCAAATTCAGCTTTTTGCTGAATTCTACACTCTTTGACCAGAAATAAAAATATTTTTGGGCTTGGATATTAACTGATGAGAATTCGTATTCTTCATTTAAAATTTAACTATTCAGTTAGAAACTAAACTAATTTGTTTTTCATTTTTTTTTACTTTATAATTCAACTTCCTTTTTTCAATTTTATGTTTGCGTTGAAAATTTAACTGATTAGTTAAAAGTTAAACTATCTGCTTAAAAAATAATTTGTATGGCTGATTTCAGCAGTGAGTGGCATTGCCTGATTTACAAAGTTACTTTTGACTAATTCTTCATTTGATTCAGTGGAACTTCACTTTGAATCAGTCATTTTAACTGATTTAACTTTAGTGTTGTAATTTTAAACAAAATAAGTAAATTTTGAAATTAAAAATTTTTACCAAGAGAGAAATAATAAACAAAATGCATTAATTTTCAACCGAATAGTTTAGTTCTTAAAATTAATTTCGGAATAAGTCTCATCTTATTTCTAATGTCAAACGTAAATCTTCAACCTTAATTGAAAGTCTTACATATTTTTTACATTTTTAATTGTTTAAAATTTTAAAATAAATACTTAAATCCTCAACAAAAAATACTTCTCAGTCAATTAGAAATAAATTTTTTATTCGAAATGCAAAATTGTAAAGAAAAAAACGAGAAAATTTGACCTCGAAAATTATTTTTTTACTAGTATAGACAAATTATTTTTAAAATACATACATTTTTAACAAAAGAGTTGTATTTGCAACGAAAACTGAAATATCAATCAAAAAACACTAAAAACAAACTCTTAAGTCTTTTTTGGATGAAACTTTTTTAAATTTTTTTTCGTGGCTTGTGCTGTTATTCCAAAAATTTATATTTTTTCACGAAACCTACGCTTTCTATTTAAAAGCAATTTATAAGAAATTTTTATAAATTTTTTAGGTGCACCATTTTTTTCTTTTTATCTTTTTTCGCATCTTGAATAAAGAATTTTTTTGTATCGTGCATTGTTTGGCTTGCCATTTTCATTATATTTTTTTATTTCACAAATTCTATGACTAATAATTATATTTTTAACAAAAAAAAGTAAAAAGCGTCAGTTGCAAATAGTCCTTGGAAAGATATTCTCATTTGAACCGTAAAAAGTTGAGCGCAATAATAAAAAAATATCTAAATATGAATTTGTTTATTCATTTTTTCAAACAATTGCCAAATAGCGTCTACTTTCACCTAATTATAATAAAACTATTATTTATCTCACATTTTATACCAAAACTCTGGATTCAATAAGCTAAACAATGCAAATCCCGAAAATAATTTGTTTTTTATTAATTTATTTATTACGTAATACAAATTTTGTTCAATTGTTTTCAACTACTGAAAATTATTTCTTGATATTCTTTCCGCATATATAAATCCATATTTGATACAACTAATAATCATAAAAAAATGATACTTCTGAAATTTAAAAAAAATGTCAACTGTGTTGTTCAATAAAAAATTAACAAACTTTGTTATAAAAAATAAATTCATTTACGTAAATCTATTCGAATTTTTTAAAAGATAATTTAAATCCGCACTCAAACAATCAAGGAAATTATATATTTTTTTTTTTGAAAGTCAATATTTTTATTTCAAATTTTATCTCTTCTAGTTGAAAATTCATGTATTTTGTTGAATATTCGTCTTTTTTATCAAAAATTATTCTTTTTGGTAGAAAAAAAAATCCTTGTAGATTAAAAATACAACTGTTTGGGTGAAAATCAATCTGTTTTGGTTAAAAATTCAGAAATTTTGGGCGGAAAATTCATCTAAAACAATTGCCGAAAGAGCTTTAACAAAAGAGAATTCACAAACACCAGATTCTAACAAAATCAATTGTTGTTAAAATATTGTAAATTCTGTTTCAAATATATTTTTTTAAACCTGTAAATCCTTTTTGAAATTTGCAGCGATATCTAATTAAAAAGCAAGAATAAACACAAAAATTTCAAATACATTATGTGTTTAAAATCCAATAATTTTTTATTAAAAGTACCGATTTTCTGTATGAAGCTTTCAACAAATATAAAAATGGTAAATTTAATTTTGGTTGAAAATTCGTCTTATAAAATAAATATGAATTTCTTAACTGGAAACTTAATTATTCCAGTTACAAATTCATCATTTTAGTTGGATATTTCTCTCTTTGTTTTAATATTTAATTGTCTTGTTGAAAAATCTATGTTTTTTAACTCTAAACTTAACAATTCCAATAAAAGATTTATGTATATATATTTATATATTTATTTAAAATTTATTTATCTTGTTAAAAATTTGTATTCCTTAGTTCAAAATAAATCTTCTCTAGTAGAAAATTAATTTTCTAAGCAGGAAGTTCTTTTTTTCAAAGTGGAACCAATTTGTCAAAGATTAAACAATTTCTGTGAAAAATGTAATTTTATTCAATAAATGGATGGATTTGCTCAAAATTTGTTGGATTTAAAATTCAAATCTTTTTTTGTTTAAATATCAGCTGTTAGCTTTTTTATTGAGAATTTATCTCTTTTAGTAAAAAATTAACCAACTTTGTATAAAATTAAATAATTTGCCATTATTTCAGTTGAAATCTTTACTTCAGTTTTTTGCAACATAATTTGTTTTAACTAAAAATTAATCTATTCTATTAGTGACTTTGAGTAAATATTTTCTAATCAAAATTTAATTATTGTGTTCAATTTTTTTATTGCTTGAATTGGAGAATATTAATTAATAGCATTAAAAGTTTTTTAAACATTTAAAATTATAACTTAACATTCTTAAAATTATGCACTTGTAATATTTCATCCGAACCAGATTACTCAGAAGCAGATTTATGTGCATTGACTCTTCTTATTTTCTTACTGATGAGTCTATTATTTTTTGAAGGAGCTCTGTTTTGGTGTCGTCCTGTTTTGTTTTTTAATTCATAATATATGATCCAACTTCAAAACAATATAAAAATTAGTCTAAAAAACAGGAAAAACTGTAGATTCTCGAAATGTTTTTATTAGATGTAAAGGTTATGTTGCCATCATTGGATTATTGACATTCGCTGCGCAACATGATCATAGTACATTTGCTTGGTCGAGGTACCATACCAACAATTACTAGTAAATGTGGAAAAAACTATAATTTTTAATATTTTTACTTTTAAAAATCTGTAACTCTTTATACGAAAAAAGACGTTGAATATTTAATAATAAAATACAGTTGATTAAAAGTGATGGAAAGCGGACGACAAAAGTGAGCAAAAGTCTCGAAATTCTCGAAACTGCGAGGTATCCGGCGGGATTTTCAAAATACGATTTCGCAAATTTCGGAACTTTATACTTAAGCAATGGAACTTAAATGAATATATTTATTCCAATCACATATTTTTTTAAAAAGTTTGAAATTTGCAAAACATAATTTTAAATTAACACCATAAAACTCGTTTCGAGACTTTTTGTCAATTGCTCTTTATATTACATATTAGGTATTAGATTTTCTGAAATAATATATTATTGAAAATGTTTTATTAATTGTTTACAAAAATTTAAACAATTAAAATTTTAGTATCTGTATAATTGTCCATGTTTGGACCTTTAATTTCGAAGGCCTGTGGGCGAACTTGCGATACGCGTACGTGCCTAATTTTTCAGGCTAATAATGTCAAATTGCTTTATGACTGGATTCTCGTCATCGAATGGACAACTTTTCATTTCTTTCGGAGTGTATGGAATAATAGTACTGTACGTTTTGTCTAATTTTACCGGTTCGTATCCTCTTCTTGTATACTGAAATAATCTATGAGCGATTATTCTTTCTCCTGATCCTCTCAAGTATGCATATATGTCCCCATCGCATTGATTTAAAACAAACTTTCTTCGGCCGGGTATGGTTTCATAATTCCCATATAATGTCCTAGTATATAATATATGGGGATGAAAAGTAAACGCTGAAAGTTCGAAACACCAGTCCGGATTGCTCTTGGAAATAAATCGAAGAAATTTTAAATCTGCCATTGGATATCCAAACATTTCGAGCGGAGGACGCCTGGAAGTAGGGGACCTGGACCTGGACCTGGTAAATGAATCAGGAGTTGAGAGAGCAAGAGTCGTATCTGGAGAACGTCTGTCAGAGGATTGTCTGTCACAATAAGTTCGACCACGAGGATTACCAGGACGAGAAGAAGGCTCGGCAGAAGAAGAAGATGTCTGAGCATAATTCGGATTTCCAAGATAAAGATTCGTATCCGGAGAGCGTTTGCGAGAACTAGAAGGTCTGCCTCGAGAAGTTGCAGTACTAAGGTCGCTGTCGCGGAAAGGATCGGATTGTAGACTCAAATCTGCAACAAGAAACACAGGATTACATTTTTCCTAAAGTAGTTTAGCAAGCATTCTAAGATAACTTTTTTTTTAATTTATCTTTTGTCAATAGTCAAAATAACTGGCACTGGTGAATCGGCAATCCGGCTGCGCCTATCACGCACCAGGTAGTACAGCAATTATTTTACGAAAACTTAAAAAAAATTAATTGGGTTGTTTTGGCTGTGGAGAGAATATAAATTTTCAGAAAGTTTTCGTGGAATAAGTGCTAAACTACCTTGAATATGCCCCAGCGCACCAGCTTTTTCGAGTATACATATGGAGTTTATTTGGCTATTGGAGAAATTTAAATGTCGACTCAGTACAATTAAAATTTTTTTAAAGTTGTTGTAAAAGACGGGCTAAGCTATCCGGTGCATGACCTGGATCACTCTGATTGTCGAATCGCCACTGATAGTTATTTTTCCCGTTAGCGAAATAAAATTTGTTTCAAAGTTCTCGTAGGAAAATAGTTACACTACCTGCTGCCCGATTTGATGCACCCGGCTTGTCGGCTCACCACTTAGAAAAATGTTAGTCATTGCCCAAATTTAAATTTCCAAAAAATTCTTCTAGACGACGTCTTAAACTATTTGAAGTTTTTTTTCGGATAATGGCAAAATTCAATTTTCAAAAAAGTACCCGCCGCTGACGTCTTAAATGATCTGGTGCGTGATTCGATGCACCCGGAACGACCGAATATGGAAATTAATTTGGAAATGCTTTTTTGGCATTCCGTAAGAGTGGATTGAACATAACATAAAAAATGTTTCATTGATGAATTTTTCACTATGGGTGGCTCTTTAAAATTGAAATTCTATTATCTTTATTAAAACGATAAATTTTTATAAAAATTCTATTTGTTTGAATAATTCTTTTTTTCGGCAATTTAAAAATCAGCTAGGGGGCATTTTATTAAAGTATCCACTAATGTTAATTTCTAGATTTATTATGTTTAGTTAAATTTAAGGTCATCATTTCTTAAGGGATTTTGATTGACATGTATACTCATCATGTGAAACCTCTAATATAAATTAATAATTTAAGTTTCTAAAAAGATTTTGTCATAGAATAAAAAGGAATATAATAAAATTGTTAGTGCCTTCAATGACTTATATATTTTAACTCGACACTTGTCCTTCGGAGATATTGACATTTGATAAGATTGAGTTAAAAGGAAAAATACTGGTTAAAAATTATTTTACAAACTGATTTAAATATTTGTATAATCTTATTTGATTTAGGGCCACAATAGTACGTGAAAAATTTCTATAAACTATAAACTAATAAGCCATGGAAAGTCAGCAAACTGATTTTTAATGTACTTGTTTATATGAATTATGTTTAGTAACTAAATAAATTTTTTAATTCAATTTTAACGCAGCGGAATCCCAATAAAAGTTTGGGTTACTGACCACAAAACATCAAATTTTCTTTTTGTTTCTGACTAAAATCAGCAGTGATTACCATCTAATCTAATTAGGAAATTTGTACTGGTTTCGAAACCATTATTATCTATATCATGTTTCAGACCTTGATCACAAGATAGATTTTTCACCTC
This sequence comes from Druon quercuslanigerum, assembly GCA_010014905.2. Lineage (NCBI taxonomy): Eukaryota > Metazoa > Arthropoda > Insecta > Hymenoptera > Cynipidae > Druon > Druon quercuslanigerum. The sequence continues at coordinate 5,867 of JAAAKG020135514.1, read as the reverse complement.
ATATGTTTGTCTATAACTTTAAAACTCTTTGCGCCTTATTGCTTAAAGAACTATAGTAATGATTAAACTTTAAGTTTCTTATTCTCACATAAAAATTATTTATTTCATTAACGAACTTGCTACTTTGCGGACAAGTACCAGATATAATCTGGTAGAAGCATTTCCTAACCGTTTGAATTATCCGTCTTTGGATCCGATACGAATTGAGCACAAATATCGTATGGTGTTGGATAGAAACCGGTTCTAAATCACTTATATATTTAAACAAAATCGGGTAGGAGGGGCTTTTTAACCGCTAAACTCGCAAATTAAATCGTAAAACTCTGATTTGCGTAAGACCAAAAAAATATATATTTGATATTATATATTATTATATTCACCAATAGAATTGAGTATGGACGCTAAGGATAAGCCCAAAATGTAGACAATTTTCATCTTGTCAAGTGAAACCGAACACTAATGATTATAATACAAAATTCGTCTGATAAGGTTTCTGTTTAACATTAAAGAACTTTATTTACTGATATCATCTATGCTGCAATCGTTATCTCTCGGCCGAAAGGCGGCGAAATTGTACTTTTGAAATATTTACACTTGATAAGAGTCAGTTTCAAGGGAAAAAATGTGGCAACGCTCTAAGGATTATTGAACGATACACTTAATGGCATCCCTGAAGATCCTTAGCTATTTGATAGAAACGCTATACGAAACCTTTGCATTAGAGAGACCTATGCATACCTGGGCGTGCCACAGAGCCGCTGAAACCCTTGGACTTAACTTCAGTATGAAGGGTGTGAAAAATCCACAAAATATTATTTATGTCGAGTACTCACTGCTGAAAGTGCCAAGCCGGTGTCATTTCCACCTTAACATATCGTCGCCACATTTTGAGCCAAGACATTTCCGATGATAGCTGCAGGGCTTGCCATGCACATGCCAAATTTCTAGGAACACATAATATCCATTTGTCTAACTCATGCGGAAACGATCCAAATCCAAGGGCACAATGCGGCACTAAGAGTACTCTATTATCATCTGTGTCACCCTTAGGGCATTAACCTTGTCACTTGTCTAGAATAAGAAGTGCTGAATATACAAAAACTATATATTCTCGACAATTGTTTCTGTTGCTCACTGGAGGCCTGACATAGTTCTCCTTGACGTCGAGAAACGAACCATGTTCGTTATCGAATTTTCGGCACCAGTTAACAAAAACATCATAGCCAAGGTTAATAGCCTGAAAAACATCCCTGCGTACTTGGTATGAAGTATATAGACAATCAAAACATCGTATGTAGCGATTTGCGATTTAAAAAATCGAGTACAACTAACAAATTTTCAAATAATTTTTGTGTTTAAAATCCAAAAATCTTTTATACAAAGTTCCCTTTTTCCATATAAAACGTAAATAAAACGAAACCTTATAAATTTACTGACTATAACGATAATATGAAAAATCGTATGACTAATTAAAATTAAAAATACTAAGTTTCGGCAAAAAACACTAACTTAGATTACCCAAAATTGTTAAAATTGGTTAAAGCATGAAACTATTAAATCTCTTGTTTAAAAATTAAAATTTTTATTATAAAACGCCAGCTTCACTTAAAATTGTTAACATTAAAGAATTTTGATAAAAACTATCCTTTTCGGTTAAAAAATCAACTTTTTTGAAAGTTCGTCTTTTATGATAAGGATTTGACTAATTTTTGGATAACATAATAATAGCAATTAATTTTCTAGCTTAAAACTTAACTATTCCAGTTAAAAAATCATATTTTTAGTTAAATAATTATGAGTTTGGTTCAAAATATAATTATCTTGTTGAATTTAACCCTTTTATTATAAAATTTAACTATTATGTTAAAAAATTATAATTTTTACTCAAAATTTCAACTACATCTTTGAAAATTCATCTTTTTTCTTATTAGTCTTTCGGTAAACAATTATCCTTCTATCCATAAAACTTATATTTTCGGTTGAATTTCAAATATCTTAGAAAAACATTTGTATTAAATTAAAATAAATTAAATTAAGCTTCTTTTCTTTTATTTCAAAGATTTAAAATTGAAATCTTCCTTCGTTTAAATAGCACTCATTAGATTTTCCGTTAAAAACCATATCTTTTTGCTAAGTTATTTCTTTTAATGGAAGCTAAAATATTTTATTTTAAATTGTAAAGTAATTTTTCTCGTTGAAAACTCAATTACGTTGTTAAGAATTAATGTATTTTTTACAAATTTGTCATTTTTTGGTATAAAATTTCTCTTCTTGGTTAAAAAGTTGTTTGCTTTTTATTTAAGAACTATTTAATGATGCATGATTTTTGTTAACAAATTAACTCCTTCTTTGAAAATTTAACTAGTTGATTGAAACTTCAAGGTTTCGTTACAAAATTAACTTTTTAAATTAAAATATAATTAGTTCACTTTAATGTCTAGATTTTTTTCAGATAATAATGAAAGTATCTTATTGTAAATTCGTCTTTTTATGAGAGAATTAAACTGTTTTTTATTTAAAATTGATTTCTTTGCATTTAAATAGCAACTACTATACTTTTTAGATAAAATTTAAATTATTGAGACAAGAATTTATCTAGTTGAAGAAACTATTTTGATTCAAAATAATTATATTTTGCTAAATATTCGATAACTTTTAATGTTTCAAAATTAATCTTCTTGCTACTGAACTCGACTGCGTTGTTAAAAATTATTTCTTTTTTTTTAATTTTTTTTCTATTCAAATTTTTATTGAAAAATTTAAATAATTAGTTAAAAATATAAATATTGAATTTAAAATTTTATAATTTTAGGAAAAATATATTTTTTGTTTGAAAATGTAGCGGCTTTGCTAAAAAATTCAACTATTTGTTTCAAAATTATATTTTATGTTTAAAATTTATGTATTTTGTTGGAAGTGCTTATTTCCTAATTCTATAAAAAAATATAATTTTGCTTAAGAAGTAGACGGTTTTGTAAAAAAAAATTGTTGCATTTAAAATATAAATCTTTTTTTGCTGAAACATCGACTGCTAGGTTTGTTTTTGATAATTTATCTCTTTTGTTAAAAAATTAATCTTTGTGGAAAATAAAAAAATTTGGATTAAAAGTTATTTTTTTCGTTAAAGATTCAATTATCGGGTTGCTGTAGTTATTGATGTGTTATACATTTAAAATTAACATAACAAAATTTTTGGACTAAAAACTAAGAAGCCATTTATTAAGTTTAAAACTATTTCAATCTATAAAAATAGGTATTTCATTTTCTAGATGTAAGGGTGTGTTTTGCAAACACTTTCTGTTTTTTCCTAGTTTAAGTTTCTACTAATGGGGCTGTTTTTTTACATTGGGGTGGTTTCTAACAATTTTGTGGGGTGCAATCGAGATCCCAGAATCAGACCAAAATTGGGTTTATTTTATGATATTAGGATTTTATTTTTGGCTAAGGGGTAGTTTTTTGAAAGCGGGGGTGGTGTTTCGATTTTTAAGTGCATTCGGGAGCCCGAAGTAAGCCAAAGTTCTCGTATTCTTTGATTGTTTCGAATTTGAGTTTTCACATAAGGGGTAATTTTATTTTTAGTAGTGGCGCTATTTGGAATTGAAGAGCCCAAAAAAACCCAAAATTTTGACTTTATTGATTGTTTGTATTCTCATCCTAATGAGAAGGTATTGGCTTGATATAAAATTTTACTTCCTCTTATTTAAAATTATTTTAAAACCCCTGGGTCAGAAACAAAGATTTTTACGAAGGTGTCTGTCTGTCTGTCTGTAGTCTGTAGTCTGTAGTCTGTAGTCTGTCTCCTGTAGACACGATAACTTTCGAAAAATTGATCATATTGGATTTCACACTTTTTTAAGGCCTAAGACAAAAGAACCAGTTTGTGAACCAGCTATTTTCTTCAATAAAAAGTAAATTTTTAGAGTTCGAGCGTTTGCAAAATAAATAAACAAACAACAAAAAATTTAAGCCAAAAAACGCATCAGTAAAAAAAATCCGGAGAAGAAAAACGTTGATTTTTGAAAGCCCTACACGATTATCATAACTGATTTTTTAATTTTGTCGAAAAGTTAAAAATGAAAAATCCTATTGTATGAAAAATAATGAAAAATAAAAAAATTGCCTTTTGCGGTCAAACTGTGCACAATATGAAAAAAAAATCTGCTTGCTGCGTAGGCACATTATTTTAAAATCAAAGGTCCAAGCATCGACAACTGTTATTTGGTAATTGTGAATTCTCTTCTGTTAAAGCTCCTTCGATCTTAACGAACACATTATCATCATGTATCTAATGATGCGCACTTGATTTCGTCGAAAATGTGAACTTTTCTACATTATATTCAACTCATTTATATAAAATTTTATAATTAATATTATTACCTTTAGTGATATGCATTAGTATTTAAACAGGAGTATTATTACTGTCTTATTTTTATCATTAAACAAATTGCATTTTATTATAATTGAACTTATTAATAAACATTTTACTGCAACTTGTGTCGTTTTTTTATAAATTTAATTTATTTATATTCAATGTAGATGTAATTTAGGAGAAAAATGTTGGTAAATAAAATGTTATTGTTTTTCTAAACAGTTATTTGATTAAATTTTTTTTTTACTATCAAAGGAAAATCTAATCGTCCTATCTAAAAATGATTAATAACAAATTTATAGATCTTTTTGGGGTGGACAGCTTTATTCTGATAATTTTAGTTCGTACCTTGTTCCATTTCTCGAAAGATATAATTTTTTAATTTTAAATGTTATTTTTTAAGATGAAAACAAAAATTATGCATCCTATCAAAAATATATTGATGAAAAATTTTTCGATCTTTTCTGGGCGCGCAATTTTAGTTTGTTGATTGGCTTAAAGTGTTCATTACGTTTTGTTTTTTTTTTATTTTGAAAATGCTATATTTCTGATCATTTTCATTTGATCGAAAAAAGTTAGGAGGATAAATTCTTTGAGTTTCTGAGTACTAAAAAAAAGCCGCACACAGAAGTTGCTTTTTTGTTGCAAATTAATCTTTTTGTTTAAAACCTGCTCCATATTTGTATCTAAAAAAAATTGAAAACAAAAAAAAATTAATCTTTAGACCTAAAAAGACCTGTCGGACCTCTAAGCAATTTTCTAAAAATAAATGAAAATTTATGTCAGTAATCACAAAATCTTTCACGATTATAATTTTCGATTTTAGATATTCATTTTAAAGAGTAATTTTTAAATTAAAATAATTCTAAAGTGCAGTAATGAAGACTCACACAATGAAAGAATAAAAGCTTTTAAAATTTAAATTTTCTGACAAAAAACGTTTTAAGTTAACCAAATATAAAACTGTAGTTCGTGAATAAAAAATTAACAACTAGTTCAATGATTTTATAAATTGATTCTAGATCTGGTAAAATTAAAAACGTTATAGATTTTGTCGCAAAAAATTAAACATTCAATGTAAAATACAACATTTTTGACCAATTGATTCTAAACCTTTTTTATTAATAAAAAGAGAAATTATTTAATAGTCAGCCATGTTTGGCTGTTATTTAAAAATAAATAATTATAATGAAATATTAAAAACTAAACAATTCAAAACTTAATTTCAGTGATCTAAACTTAAACTGAAAACTTCACAATCTTCAGTTTAATGTTTCTGTTTATTAAAAATATTTTCAAAGTTTTCCAAACAGTAAAAATAATAAGTAATCTGAAAGATTTTGAAGAAATATCTTTTAATTTCACATGATATATTAAAAGTTTTATGAAAAATTCAAATCATGGTAAAAGAAACTTAGAAGTCTTAAAAATAATTTCAAAAATAATTTAAAATTTGTGAAGATTCCAATGAATGTAAAATAAAATTAGGTAGCTTTTT
>JAAAKG020135513.1:0-36217 GCA_010014905.2 Druon quercuslanigerum | reverse complement strand
GCTGAAATAAATTCATGTATTTTATTTTTTAATGCATACTTTTTAGGAGAAATGTGACCTTTTTTGGAAATGATCTAAAATATTATTCTTCATTTTATTTTCTAATTTATTATATATTAAATATTATAAAATAAAAAAAGTTTGTATTAATATTAATTTTATATTTCAATTTAAAAATGGTTGAGGACCAACAAAAATACTAGTAAAAAACTACTAGTGTGAGAAATTTGTAATTAAAATATATGAAGTTTAAAGAAAAATGCGCAAAAGTTTAGGAAAAAATAAATTTTACTTCAAATAAGTAAATTATTTGAAAAAAGTGCATTTAGTAGTTTCGAGAAATAGTATGAAATCGACATTTTCGTTTATTAAACAATTGTCGATTATGGTCTGCGACAGAACGTTTTACTTTGGTTGTTATATCAAAATTAAACTTTATTTTTGTATCTAATAATTATAATGTTTGAAATATTTATGATTTCAGCGATTTTGAGAAATTTTCAAGTGAAGCATTAATAATCGTTACCTTTTTTAATAATAACAGCGGAACAATGTCTTTGAAATACTTTTTTAAATTTAAACTTTTTACTAGAAACATTACTAAAATTTTTTTATTGTTATGTGATAATAATAAAAAAAAAATTATGATTTCAGCGATTTTTTTAAATTTTGAAGCAAAGGATTAATAATCGTTACCTTTTTTAATGAAAAAAGCAGAACAAAGTCTTTGAAATACTTTTTTAAATGTTAACTTTTTAAATAATAAAATTAATAAAATGTTTTTGTATTGTGATTCGTTAATAATAAAAAAATTCAAGATTTCAGCGATTATTAAAAATTTTGAAGTAAGGCTTTAATAAGCGTTACTTTTTTAAATAAAAACAACAGAACAAAGCCTGTGAAATACTTTTTTAATGTGTAACTTTTTAACTAATGAAATTATTAACATCTTTCTTTATTGTGATCTGATAATAATAAAAATTAAAAAATTCAAGATTTCAGCAATTTTTTGAAATGTTGAAGTAAAGCATTAATACTTGTTACCTTTTTTAATAAAAACAGCAACACAAAGTCTTTTAAATACTTTTTTAATTTTCAAATGTTTAACTAATGAAATTAATAAAATGTTTCTTTATTGTGATTTGATAATAATAAAAATTAAAGAATTCAAGATTTCAGCGATTTTTTTAAATTTTGAATTAAAGCATTAGTAATCGTTACCTTTTTTTAATAAAAAACAGAAAAAAGTCTTTGAAAAACTTTTTTAAAGTGTAACTTTTTAACTAATGAAATTATTAACATCTTTCCTTATTGTGATCTGATAATAATAAAAATCAACAAATTCAAGATTTCAGCGATATTTTTTAGTTTTGAAGTAAAGCATTAATAATTATTACCTTTTTTAATAAAAACAGCAGAACAAAGTCTTTGAAATACTTTTTAAAATTTTAACTTTTTATTACAAATAATTAATAAAATTTTTTTGTGATTTGGTAATAATAAAAATAAAAAATTTATTATTGCAGCGATTTTTTTAAATTTTGAAGTAAAGCATTTATAATCCTTACGTTTTTTTAATAAAAACAGCAGAAAAAAGTCTTTAGAATACTTTTCAAAATTTTTAGTTTTTAACTAATAAAAATAATAATATGCTTTTTCATTACGATTTTATAATAATACAAATTAAAAAATTTAAGATTTCAGCTATTTTTTGAATTTTTGAAGTAAAGCATTAATAATTGTTACATTTTTAAATAAAAACAGGAGAAAAAAGTCTTTGAAATACTTTTTTAATTATGATTTGACAATAATAAAAATTAAAAAATTCAAGATTTCAGCGATTTTTTAAAATTTTGAAGTAAAGCATTAATAATCGTTACCTTTTTTAAATAAAAACAGAAGAAAAAAGTCTTTGTGAAACTTTTTTAAATTTTAACTGCTAAACTAATAAAATTGATAAAATGTTTTTTTATTGTGATTTGATAATAATAAAAATTAAGAAATTAAAGATTTAAGCGATTTTTTGAAATTTTGAAGTAAAGCATTAATAATCGTTACCTTTTTTAACAAAAACAGCTGAAAAAAGTACTTGAAATACTTCTTTAAATTTTAACTGCTAAACTAATCAAATTAATAAAATGTTTTTTATTGTGATTTGATAATAATAAAAATAAAAAAGGCGACAGAAATAAAACAAGATAAGGAAGGGGATTTGATTCCTTGTCTTCTCATTTTTCTTTCCTTTTTTTTTCAAATTTCATTTATTTTTTTTTTAAGAGGATATTTTTTTAAATTAGAAAAGAAACATTTTATTGTGGTTTTTCAAAATTTCTTGTTTGATTCTTGGTTTTATTTTCAGGAATTCTATGCGTTAAAATTATTATTGGACGTTAAATAGGATTTGAAATTTAATTTTATTCTAATTTAAATTTCTTAAATTTTAATAAATTCACGATAGAAAAAAAAACGTTCCGCAGGGTGGAAAGTGAGATGGGGGCCTGGGGTATAAAAATTGTCAGATAAAAGTGTTTCGTATTTTTTTAAGGATCTGAAATTTATAATCACCAGATCAGATCTGGAATTCTATATTACGTTCCTGAAAAACATACAGCTTTCAAAAGTCCATGATCATTCATCTTTATCGGAACCTCATGATTGGTTCCTTTACCATAAGTGTCCAAATTGTGAGATGAAAGTGTTATGCATTTTTTTTTAATCTGAGCTTTAGGCTGGGTATCGATACTACAGATATTGAATCTACACATTGCGAAACTCTACACATTGCGTGTAGACATTAAATGAAGGTGATCAACTCTACACATTTAATTCACCACGTGAAAAGTCTACACATTAAATAGTAAGTCGACAAAATTGACACATTAAAGTCTACACATTAAAATCTACACAAAACAATTGAAGTATACGCGCTAAGCTTATAGAAAATATTATTTTTATTAGTTTATTATAAATAATAACTTATAAATAATAATAAGTTTATTTAGGATTAATAAGTTCACAAGCAAATTGTCTGCAAAAAAGTCACCTTTTTATTTTCCTGTGAATGCACAACGTTAATATTGTTTTATGCAGCTAAAGATTAATTAGGAATGATGTCTATAAATGATACTTATATAGTAAATCCCTGACCATTGAAATTTTTCCTATATACTCATACCGTATTTTTAGTAGTTCGAATCCCAATTAAAGCTGTAGGTCCCCCTTCATGCACTTGATTGCAACCTAGCATGTGCATAATGAAGTAAAAAAGAAACCTGGTTTACATATTTGATATGTCATATGTTATAGGCATACGACATCAGCGTACCAAGTAAAAATATTTTTAAAAATTCCATTCAGTGACGCTATATATTTCCAATGTATGTTTTAAAAAATATTTCGGTTCACTGCACTTTAATTACGAAATTTGTAATGAAAAATGGCACAAATATTCGTTGCATATTCGATGATGTTTACGTTGATACCTTATACTCATAAACTCGAACAATTTATCCTAATGACTTTTTTTGATAAAAAGAAAATTATGAGTTAGCAGTGTTTGACATCAGTAGCCTTATAGCATGGTACGTTACGGGAACCCCCCTGGAACGTCACAATAAGTACTAACCGTTATTGTTATTTTTAACAACAAGCAAGTATATCATAAGCAAGACAAGAAGTTCAATTGTTTTAAAAAATAAAGCTAACACAGCATTGCATCAGCTTTGCATTTCCCAAGTTGATTGATTTGTGTTGCGCTGCATCGATTGAAGGTCCACTCATTGACTATCTCGACTATCAAACTATCCCGAAAAGGATTTGTTTTTATCACCTAGACCCTGGGTTTGATATCGTCAGAACTTTAGGAAGTATACCTTCGACTTTTTCAACTGTATTATATGTTTCTGAATCCTTCATGCAGATACGTCTTAAGTACTTGATGCCCTAAGTCATTTTTTACCACTTTCAAAAATTCCGATTCTCCAAGTAATTCAACACAATTCTAATAACAAAAGATGTTTAGACACATATTAATTAATATTAGACTTGAGCCTTAAATGTGCAGGGTTCAATGTGTGGATATAAAGCGTGTAGATTTAAAAGTATAGAGGTAAAAGTGCAGGGTTTTTGCGTGTAGAATTTAATGTGTAGGGTTTTTGCGTTAAGACTTTAATGTGCACAGTTTAAAAAAATTTGTTTATAAAAAGTTGTAGAGTTAATCATCGAGACTTGCATGTGTAGACTTGAATGTGTAGACTTGACGTTTACGCTTAATGGGTAGAGTTCATATAAAGTGTAGATTCGATATGTGTAGTATCGACCGGGCCCCTGAGGTTTAGAGTCTATCAGATGAACTAACCGATTTGGAATTATATATTCCGTTTCTGGAGGATAGTAACATTAAAGATGACAAACGATCGTTCTTCTTCATCAGAAATTAAAATTGTTACATTTTTTTTTAAATCTGTGCTTAAGAGTCTACCAGATGAACTAACAGATCTGGAATTCTATATTCCGTTTCTGGAGGATAGTAACATTAAAGATGACAAACGATCGTTCTTCTTCATCAGAAATTAAAATTGTTACATTTTTTTTTAAATCTGTGCTTAAGAGTCTACCAGATGAACTAACAGATATGGAATTCTATATTCTGTTCCTGAAAAAACTACAGCTTTCAAGATGTGAATGATTGTTCTTCTTCATCAGAACCTCAGGATTGGTTGCTTTACCAGAAGTGTCCAAATTATGAGATGAAAGTGTTACGTATTTTTTTTTTAAATTTGAGCTTGAGGGTCTATCAGATGAACTAAGAGATCTGGAATTCTATATTCCGTTTCTGGAGGATAGTAACTTTAAAGATGACAAACGATCGTTCTTCTTCATCAGAAATTGAAATCGTTACATTTTTTTAAAAATCTGTGCTTAAGAGTCTACTAGATGAACTAACAGATCTGAAATTCTATATTCTGTTTCTGAAAACATACAGCTTTGAAGATGTCAATGATTGTTCTTCTTCATCAGAATCTCAGGATTCGTTCCTTTACCATTAGTGTCCAAATTGTGAGATGAAAGTGTTATGTATTTTTTTTTAAATCTGAGCTTTAGAGTCTATCAGATGAACTAAGAGATCTGGAATTCTATATTCCGTTTCTGGAGGATAGTAACTTTAAAGATGACAAACGATCGTTCTTTTTCATCAGATATTAAAGTTGTTACATTTTTTTTAATCTTTGCCTAAGAGTCTACTAGATGGATTAACAGATCTGGAATTCTATATTCTGTTCCTGAAAAACATACATCTTTCAAGACGTCAATGATCGTTCTTCTTCATTAGAACCTCATGATTGGTTGCTTTACCAGAAGTGTCCAAATTATGAGAAGAAAGTGTTACGTATTTTTTTTTAAATTTGAGCTTGAGGGTCTATCAGATGACCTAACAGATCTGGAATTCTATATTCCGTTTCTGGAGAGAATACAGCTTTCAAAACCGCAAAAGATCGTTTTTGTGAGAAGGATCGTCTTAAAAAAAATTTTTATTTCCTCCCTAATAATGTTTTGCGTCTAGCTAAATGTTTTAATAATCTGTTGAAAAAAATGGCACGAGCATAAGCTCCATAAGATTTCGGACATTGGATGCGTGCCTGAATGTTACCAACCGCCAGAGGATTGTGGTGGAGAAGGGAAACGAGAAGATGGTAGGTAGCTCATACGAAGACTACCAACTTGTCGACTTCTCTGGACGGAATATCAGATCGATAAGTCGAGAGAGTGCTTGTAACGAGGAAATGAATCTTATCGAGCGACTTTCAACGGCGCGTGCTTTAAATCGTTTCTATTAGAGCTAAGAAAGTGAAATACACTTTAGCTACTTTTAACCAAATGTGGAAATAAAGCGAATATGTTGAGATTGTTAAGGAAAAGTGTAGCGTAAATAAAACATGGTATAAATTTTGTAGAAGTTGTTGATGTAAATTGTTGGCTTTAGGGTCAGGTGAATTGAAACTAATTAAGTTGGTTCAAACGTTTCGGCACACAATGGTGGCCCTCATCAGTGAGTTTTATTAAATCTTACAAGAATTTGAACCAATTATTTGGCATAATGACGTGTTTTTGGTTTTTCCCCCTCAAGACAGAATTACAAGATTTGAACGTCAATGTTCACTAAAAACTGAGTAAAAACAGTTATTATTATTAAGGGTCAATTTAAGCCCCCAGAGATTAAAATATGGTATCTTTTAGAACTTTGACTGCATTAGAAAACTTTGGAGACACAAAAGGATTCCTTTGGAAACAAGAAAAGGTTTTTTTTAAGACCAAAAAGGGTTCCTTTGGAAACCCAAAAAGGTTCCTTAGAAAACCCAAAATGGTTCCTTTAGAGACCCAGATGGTTTCCTTTGGTGACCCAAAAAAGGTTCCTTTGTAAACCCAAAACGGTTCCTTTAGAGACCCAGAAGGTTTCCTTTGGTGACCCAAAAGGTTTCCTTTAGGGAACTTGAATGAAGGTGCGTTCACAAACCAAATGCTTGCAAAGTGGAATTGATAAGTTAGGGACCGTACTTGAATTACGTAACAGCTCAGTGGAGAGGGGGGGGGGAGTTTTTAAAGGTTTGTTACAGAATGGGGGGGTAATTTTTGGAAATTTGAAAATGAAATGAATAACTCGCAGAAATTGTCCAAAAATTGAATTCAAAAAAAGTCTGGGAACTTCATTGATTGGAGAAAAGTCAGGAATACAGGAAACAAACCTGGCAAATTAGAGAATTTCTATAACTTTAAATAACTGCCAATTAGAGTGAATTTGAAAATTTTTTATCCTAATTCAAATTATTTTTATTTCGATATTTATTAAAGATTCTAGTTTAAAAATTTCATAAGTTTAAGGTTCTAGTATTTAATTATTAGTGCTCTGGGGAAATGAAAAATTAATCAAGATAACAATAGGTAATTTTTAAAATAAAGTTTTTTGTAATTTATTTTTCTTGTATTGATATTTGACTTTTTTTTAAATATTTTTTTGCAGTTGCTTTTTCTTGAAGATTATCTTTATATATATAAATTTTGTGAATTGCTTGAAGATTTAACACCTTTACTAAAAATTAATTCCTTTTGGTCAAAAATTAAAAAATTTTGTTGAAAACTCATCTATTTTGAGAAAAATTTATCTTTTTTTAAAATTTATATTTGGTTCAACGGGCAACTAGTATCTTTCTTAGATAAAAATACAAAAATTTTTTACAAAATTTGTCTTCTTAATTTAAAAATGTATCTATTTTAAAACCAAAAAAAGATTGTAGGCGGCTTTCAACCAAATTTAATTTTTGAAATTAATAAATTTTCTTCGAAAGTTTTTAAATTCTGATAACACCAGTGGCATTTTCAACCAAAAAGTTATTATTTTGGGTTAAAAATACCCCTGTTTAGTAAAAAATTAGTTTTTTCGTAAAAAATTACAATCTTGAAAAAGCAACCGAAAGTGCAACTGTTTAGTTGAAAATTAATCTTTAAACATTTTATTTGCATTATTTTGTTGAGAAATGATTTTTGTGTTGAATATTAAAAGTTGAACTATTTCGTTGAAAATTGATCTTTTTTAATTTAAAATTTAACTGCTTATTTTTGTTTAAAAATTTAATTATTTTAAAAAATTTTTTTTTTGCCCAAAACGCATTTTATCTGGTTGAAAATTCCATTTCTGTACAGAAAATTCGTCTTCTGTCTTGAAAGTTGAACAATTTACGTGAAGAATTTTTTTCTTTCATGACTGAAAAATCCTTATTCATTAAAAACTTGCCCTGCTGGTTTTAAAATTTATTTTATTTTATTTTAAAATTTATTTTTATATTTGCATACATTTTTTTAAAATTTATTAATTTTTATGAAATTTCATCTTTTTTGGTTGAAATATCAATTATTACACGTTTTTAAACGAAAATTTATCCCTCTATAAAAAATTTATCTATAAAAGTTATAAAAATTTAATTATTTTGTTGAAAATTCATGTATTTTTCTAAAAAAAAATCATGTTTTATGGTATAAAAGTGATGTTGGTTTGTATGTAATAAATAAATATTATTGAATGTTTAAAAAATATGTCTGCAATATTGTCAGTTTTCATATCTGAAAAAACAAGTTTTTTCTATGATTTTAAAAATAAAAATATTATAACCGATGTCATTAAAAAAACATTATTTGTTACAAAAGATGTTAAAATTCACAAAAACAAAAAAAACCATTAATTTTGACGATGTATTTGCATTTGAATTTTTTCTAAACTTCGGTACTTACCAATTTTTAAAAAATAATTGCATTTTAATAAATGTCGGCTTTTTGGTAGAAAACGAATTTTCTTGGTTTAAAAATCAACTTTGCTATTAAGATTAAATTTATTTTGTTTAAAATTTATCTTTCTTGATAAAAAAATTAATCATCTTGATTAAAAATTCAATTTTTTTGGTTACAAAAATTTTTGATTTTGTTTAAACTTTATCGTCTTTGCTAGAAAATGAATTCTCTATGGGAATTCAACTATGTTAAATCAACTATGTTGTTAAAAGTTTATGTATTTTGTTAAAAATTCGTCTTTTTCGTAGAATTTTAAGTGATTTTTTTTTTTTGGTCAGAGAAATCTTTCATTATTGAAAATTTATCTCTTGTTCAAAATTTGCCTTCTTGACTCGAAATCATTGAAAATAAATATCTTTTGTTTGAAGATTCAGATATTTGCTTAAAAATGCATCTATTTTTATTCAATTTAACTGTTTTTAATTTTAAATAAAAATCTTTTCTTGGTTAAGATATCAACTATTATCTATCTTTAATAAGATCTTATCCTTTTTGGTTGAAAATACAACTAATAAACAAAATTAAGTACCAAATGTTAAATTCGTTTTCAATCTTATTTTAATTTCTTACATTTCAATACCTACCACGTACGTTATCTTTAAATAATCCCTGAATAAAAAAGGGGGCACGTGGTCAAAAATTTCAGAAAAAAAAACATCCTGGTGTTCCAGTTTAAGTGCCTTAAGCCTCTGGCTAAACAAAACCCACATGATGACACTTATCATCACTTCAGCACAACATCACTCATTCGCTTTGCCCCGGCTTCTTCTACAAACCGCAACAAAAAAACTAATAAAAAAAATCCAGATCCAAGATGGATATAAGTCGAGATTGAATGTAAGTATCCGTAAATACCAATTGACCAAATCGACTTCAAGCATTTAATTGAGACAGAGAAAATGATTGTTATTGGGATTAAATGAAGAATGAAGAGCAATCTCGGCAGAAACAAAGGATTGTGTAAAACAAGTTCAGTCGAGCACTGCTCTCATTTTTGCATCATATGGTAAATCTTTACTCGGAGTGGGGCTATTTTTCAATTTAATGAGCTTACATTGTAACGCTTGAATCACTTACCAGTGACGTAGCGAATAATCGTCGGAGATGAACGATCTCGCGACCAGTGAGATCTTCAAAGCTTCATAAATAATTTCCAGAGACGTCGCAACATTGTCGCTGTTTCATGGATGAAGAAGTCGTTTCACAATTATTTTATGTCAGAAGGGAATGTTTCCAAGCTTTTCAAGCATTGGAAACGTTAAGCAATTTGTCTCATTGGTGCATAATCATTTTTTTTCGTAATTTACAGGTTCGGAATTTCCTGGTTTGAATGTGGGAAACTGTGGATCATTAATTACAATTTTAGTTGCATCGTTTACAAAAATTAAATAGTTTATGAAGATATATTTTTTTGAAGTGCAATCGAAAACAGCTTAATCACTTATTCACCGCTAATTATAATTAGCAATGCAAATTTAACATCTTCGTGAAGGTTACCCAACATTCAAATTTATGCATTTTAAAATTATTTTGTTTATAAGCAGAATTCCTGAAAATAAAACCAAGTATCCAACGAACAAATTTGAGCAACCATCATAAAATGTTTCTCTTGTAATTTAAAAAAAATATATATATATATATAAAATATAAAACAAATAAATAAAAAAGAGAAGAGAAAAACGAGAAGGCAACATACCAAATCAACTTTCTTCTGTCACGATAAAAAACATTTGTAAGAAAATCACCAACGCTTCAAACAACATTTTTTGAAACCTTTTGTGTTTTTTTACAAATTTTTCTTTATTGTGATTTGATAATAATAAAAATAAAAAAGACGAAAGAAATAAAAAACTGAAGAAAGGGGATTTATTTAGATGCCTTCTTATTTTTAAAATTGTTTCTTGTCCATAAAAAGAATGTTTCTTTTTTTTTAGCAAAATTTTTATCTTTTTTCAAATTGCAATAGGAACATTTTATGGTGATTGTTCAAATTTGTTCGTCAGATTATTGAATGTATTTTCAGAAGATCTGCTCATTAACATGATTATTAGACGTGAAATAGGATTTTAAATTCGATTTTAATGTAATTTAAATTTCGTAAATAGTAATTTTTCTCCTTGATTATCAATTAACCAAAAATAATCAATTGTCCTATAACTAATTTATTATTGGGGTTTGTCGTGAGGGAAGTGAGGTGGAATAAAGAAAATTAGGTAAGGAAAAGTTGAAGAAGTGATGGAAAAGGAGAGGAGGTAAAGTAGTATAAGTAAGGGAAAGATGGGAGAGAAATTAGAAAAATTGGGTGAGGACGCGGGAAGGTAGGGGAAATGAGGTGAGGTAAATTATATAAAATAAGTGGAGGAAAAATAGGAGAATTTAGTGGATGGTAAGTATGGGAAGTGAATGAACCGGAAGTATGGAAAGTAAGTAGGGCAAGTGAGTGAACCGGAAGTATGGAAAGTAAGTTTAAATTTGGGGCAATAAGGAGAGGGGGAATGGAATAAAGTAGGGGAAGTATCAGAAGCG
Source organism: Druon quercuslanigerum (assembly GCA_010014905.2). Taxonomy (NCBI): domain Eukaryota; kingdom Metazoa; phylum Arthropoda; class Insecta; order Hymenoptera; family Cynipidae; genus Druon; species Druon quercuslanigerum. The sequence goes on along the minus strand of JAAAKG020135513.1, from coordinate 25,351 downwards.
AGAGAAAATGAGTGGAGGGTAATTATGATAAGTGAGGCGGTTGAGAGGAAAGGAAGTAGTAAAAATGAGGGTGTGAAGGATTGAAGGGAAATGAGGGAAAGAAAAGTAGTACAAGTTAAGAGAAAGATGGGAGGAGAGTTAGGAAAAATGGGGACGGGGTTGTGCGGTAAGATAGGGGAAATGAGGTGAGGTTAACTATGGAAAATGAGGAGATGCAAAATAGAATTGAGTGGATGGTAAGTATAGGAAGTGAATTAAAGTAGGGAACGTGAGTCCTGCGGTAAGTTTGGGAAGTGAGCGGAAAGTAGGAGAATAAGGAGAGGGAGTGGAAGAAAGTAGTGGAAGTATAAGAAGTGAGAGAAAATAAATGGAAGGGATTTACGATAAGTAAGGCGGTTGAGAGGAAGTGGAAGTAGTAAAAATGTGGGTGTGAAGGATTGAAGGGAAATGAGGGAAAAAAAGTAGTGAAAGTTAAGAGAAAGATGGGAGGAGAGTTAGGAAAAATGGGGACGGGGTTGTGCGGTAAGATAGGGGAAATGAGGTGAGGGTAACTATGGAAAATGAGAAGATGCAAAATAGAATTGAATGGATGGTAAGTATAGGAAGTGAATTAAAGTAGGGAAAGTGAGTCCTACGGTAAGTTTGGGAAGTGAGCGGAAAGTAGGAGAATAAGGAGAGGGGGGTGGAAGAAAGTAGTGGAAGTATGAGAAGTGAGAGAAAATAAGTGGAGGGGAATTATGATAAGTAAGGCGGTTGAGAGGAAGGGAAAGTAGTAAAAATGAGTGTGTAAAGGACTGAAAAGAAGTGAAGAAAAGTAAAGTAGTTCAAGTTAGGGAAAAATGGGAGGAGAATTTGGAAAAATGGGATAGGTCGTTGTGCGGAAAGCTAGGGTAAATGAGGTGAGGTAAACTAGGGAAAGTAAGGAGAGGCAAAATAGAATTGAGTGTGGGAAGTAAGCAGAAATTAGGGGAAATAAGGAGAGGGGGCATGGAAGAAATTAGGGAAAGTATTAGAAGCTAGGTGTAATTAATGAAGGGAGGTTATGATAAGTGAGGCGGGTGGGAGGAGAGGAAGTAGGGAAAATCAGGTGTGGGAAATCAAGCCAAAAAAGGGGAAGTAAATAAAATAATTAGTAATGAGGGTGCGTAAGGAAGGAGACTTCTATTCTGGGGAAAGGGAACAAGGAAAGAAGATTGTCAGATAGGAAGCGGGTTGAGAAAGAGTGGGGAAGGAGGGAATTAAAGGAGAAAGAAGTTAGGGGAGGAAGTGAGGGGGGGGGTACAAAATTTTATGAAATAATTTTTATTTTAAATTTCTTTTATGCAAAATAATTTCAATTACCAATCTTGAAAAATAAATTTGAATGTATAATATAAGTTTTTAGGATTATTGAGTAGAATCCTGACTTTCCTGAAATGCCTCCAATCATTGATTATATTTAAATTAATAAAATGATTATTAAATTTAGTATATATTAATTGTATGTGAATGTTTAAATTTTTAAAGTTGTAGGATTATTTATTATGGGGAAATTAAATTCTTTTAAGGTTTTTTAAAAGAAATCAGTCCTTAAAATTTGAAAGCTATCAAAATCCAATTGCTAAAATTGGGAAAATTACAAATATGGAAAAATGAATGAAATTTCTTAAGAGCCTTTAAAAATGGTAGAAATCCCTTACAATTCTGAGAAATTTCTTGAAATCTTACGCAATTAATAAAATTGTCAAAATCCCATAAAAATCTAATATAAGCCTTTAAAATTTCTAAAAATCCCTTAGAATCTCTAAAATACCTTAAAATTTCTAAAAAAAATTAAAATCCTGGAAATTTCGTCAAATGTTAAAATGAGATTTCGTGAAATTCTTTAATTTCGTAAAAATACTCCTCTCTTTCAATTATTTCAAATCCTTTGAAATCCCATCACTTTTTTTCGAAATATTTCGAAATATCTTAAAATTTTTTTATTTAAAAACGATTTTAAAATCCTTTAAAATCATGTAAAAATCCTTCAAACATTCTTAAAAATCCTCTTGTCTCTTGTGAAATATTCAAAAATCTCCTAAAATCCCTTCAGTTTTTAAAAATCTGTTGAAATCGTCTAAAATCTTTTGTAATCCGCGGAAATTGTCCCCATTTCTTAAAATCCTTAAAAACTCTCAAGGTCTCTTTAAATCATGTAAAATGCCTTTGAAAATTTGATATTCTTTTTGAAATAAAATTGTACTCTGTAATTTATTTAAAATCTGTTGAAATCTTTTTAAGTCGTTTGAATTTTGTAAAACCTCTTGCAATCCTTTGAAATCGATTAAAACCTTAAAACTTTTGTAATCACGTAAAATCCCTTAAAATATTTTAAAATTCCTAAAAATCTTTCGGAATCTCTTTAGATTCCGTGAAAATCTTGTAATTTTAAAAAGTACTTTGTGGTCACTTGAAATACCTTAAAATCCCTTAAAATAGTTTAAAATCCATTTATATGACGGGGAAGTAATGGAAGCAGGGGAAATTTCGGGAAATTAGGAGAGGAGGAGTAGGGAAAATGAGCAGAAAATCGAGGAGGGAAAATAGTGGGAGTGAAGAAATTAAAGGTGGAGTAGTAGGGAAAGTGAGAGAAAATGATGGAAGGGTGAGTACGGAAAATAAAAGCGGGGCAAGTAGGGGAAAGAAGGTAAAATTATAGAAATTGGAGATAATGAAGTATGGAAAGTGATAAAAAATACGTGTAAGGTAGAGAAGTAGTGGAAAAGATAATAAAATGTTTCTGTGTATGTGAGGGAAAGTAATGACTAGGAAAGGGAAGTAGGAGAAGGGAAGTCTAAGGTAAGGTAGCGAGCGAAGGCGGTGTTAGGGGATGTAGAAGTTGGAGAAGTGACGCGAGGGGCAGAAATGAGGTGAGAGGTAGTAGCGGTTACTACGGGAGGAGAAGAGAGGAAATAATGAGAGACGGATACGAAGAAATTAAGAGCGGAAAAGGAGGAAAAATAAGGAGGAGCAGCTGGAGTAAGAGAAAATTAAGAAAGGGGAAGTAGAGATAGTAGAAAAAAAAAGAAGAGTGAAAATGAGGTATGGAGAATGGCAGTAGGAAAAGGGAAGTATCAGTTACTGAAACGAGGGGAGGAATAAGTAGAGGATGAAGAAGTTCAGTGCTGGTACGAAGCGTGAAATGGGAAGAGTAGAAGAAAGGAAATAAGGGGTATGTGAAGTGCGAAAAATGAGGGAGAGTAGTGTAAGAGTAAGGGAAAGCAGTGTAAGTGAGGGTAAATCAAGGGAAACGAAGTGACGTATCGGGAAAGGAAGAATAGAAGAGAAGTGAAGCGAGCGGAGGGGTGAGTAGATGATGAAGATGTTTGGTGATGGAGACGAAGGCTGTAATGAGAAAAGGAGCAAAAAAGAAATAAGGGGTATGTGAAGTGCGAAAATTAAGAGGGAGTAGTGGAATTAAGGAAATGTGAGGAGTAGTAGACTTAGTGTGGGAAAAAGCGATAAGAGAAGGTGGTGTAAGTGAGGGGAAATTAAGAGAAACGAACTGAGGTATAGGGAAAGGAAGAAGAGAACAGAAGTGAAGCGAGCGGAGGGGTAAGCAGATGATAAAGATGTTTGGTGCTGGAGACGAAGGGTGAAATGAGAAGAGGAGAAGAAAGGAGATAAGATGTATGTGAAGTAAGAAAAATGAGGGGATTAGTGGAATTAAGGAATTGTTTTGATAAGTAGAAGTAGTAAGGGGAAATAAGGAAAGGAAAAGTAAGGAAATACGGAAACTGAGGAGTGGTCAAGTAATAGAAGTGAGAGGAGGTAGGGGAAGTTATGCATGATAGTGACGAGAGGGGAGGGGGAAGAAAGTAGAAAAAGTGTTGTCAGCTGGGGAATTGAGGGGGAGTAAAGGATGATGAAGTTGTTGAAGAGGGGGGGGGTAGGAAATGGGAAATTTCTTCGGCTTTCGGTTCGCGGAAAAAAGTTGATTTTGCAGCCTCGGTTTCGTTACTTAATTGATAAAGGAAAAATGCATTTAGCTGTATTTTTTACCTTGTAGCTTGGCAGCGCAACCTGTCAGACGCACAGAAGCCATTTGTCCTGGCGCATGTGAAAATACGACGGAAATATTTCACTTTTCGTAGCGTTCTGACGACAGCGACGCGGTGCCACGTCACGAGGCATTCGTTTCAAAAAATACAGCCGAGCTCAGAGTAGCCTTAATAAATGTAGGCGCAATTTATAAAAGAAAGGGGACGAAAATATTCAGGCACCTACCGACGTTCTGGTCAATATGCTCCATGCGATCTATCAAAACGAAAGTTCATTCACTTCTTTTGCAAATGAGATGTCAAATCCAAAATTCATTTCTATGTCATTGTTTCTAACAACTTAAATTATATAGAACTAAGTAGTAACATTTTTAATAAAAAATCGTTAATTTTTAACTAAAGAAAAGTAATATTTAATGAAAAGATTTGATTTTTAACAAAATAGTTGAATTATTAAGCGAAGAGAAATAAAATTAAATCAAATTATGAATTTTAAAACAAATTATGAATTTTGACCCACAAAAATTAATTTTTATTAAAGTAGATCTACTTTCCATTAAGCAGTAAAGTTTTGAATCAACTAAGATAAAAATTTTAATTTAAAAAAAATTAATTTTTAACAAAATATTAAAATTTTCAACCAAACAGAGAAATTTTTAACTAAAGTGATCAATAGCTAAGAAAATAATTATTTTTTAAACAAATAGAAGGCAAATAACCAACAAATATTAGTTTTTTAATAAAAGGAAATTAACAGAAAATGAAATACTCAAAATTTCAATTACCAAAATAAATTTTAAACCAAAACACGAATTTTTTAACAAATATTTAAATTTGTAACAAGCTTGTTACATTTTTTATCAAAAAGATAAATTTTTAATCAGTAAATCAGTAAATCAGTAAAATTTTAAAGAAACAAGTATAAATTAAAAAAATTAATGGTTAATATTTCAATAAAAAAAATTGAAATTTTTCATCAGAAGCAGTTGATAGTTTAATTTTTACAAAATAATAAAGTAGTTTAACTTTTACCATGTGATAAATTTTTAATACAAAATATTAATTATCAATATAAAATGTAATAGTTTATATTTCAGCTAAAAAGTTTTCTATTTTATATAAAATGCTGTTGATCTGTAAGTTAAAACCACTGACCCAATCGGTCATTTTCAATGATCTAAATTATTACTTTTACTGAATAAATTAATCATTTTTAATTACATAATCAGTAACTTCCACTAATTGAATGAGTATTTTTTGAATGGTATAATCAGTAATTTTCAATAATTTAATTAGCCATTTTGATTGATCTAATCCGTAACTTTCAATATTTTAATTAATTCATTCATGGTTCATTGTAATCATTTATTATTATATATAAAAAATTTGATGGAGAATTTGAAATTATAAATAATTAAGCATCAAATTTATTTTAAAAAATAATTCATAATTTATAATTTGGAATTTAAAGCTTAGAATCAAATGAATTTAAATTAAATATTTTTCAAATCAAAGAATTTAGATAACATTTTCAAAAATAGACAATATTTCAAATTAAATTCGGAAAAAGTATTAAGCTGAGCATGGTATTTTACAGTATCTGAAATTTAAAAAGTTTAAATAACATGCTCTAAAATTAAAAATTTTCAAACTAAAACGTTCAAATTGTATCATTTTAAATTTAAAACGTTAAAAATTTAATTTGAATTAAAAGATGAAGAAATTGAATGAATTCAGATTAATATTTCGAAAATAAGTTATTATTTAAATAATAAAAACTAAAGATTTTTTGTTTAGAATTTTAAAAATTTGATCATTTAAAATTTCAAGAAATTAAAATTGTATTATTTGTAATTAAAAGCGTGTGAAATAAAATAATTTAATCGTTTTCAATTCAGAGCAATTAAATTTTGACAATTAGAAGCTGAAAACTAAATTCAATTTTTCAAAGTCAAAATTTCCAAAATTCTAGAATTTTAAATCTTATTTCAAAAAAAAATATAGTTTGATATTAAAATGGATTTAACGAATTTCCCGAAGATCAAAAAATAAATTTATTTTGTTCTTTACTGTTTAAAATGGAAAGAGTTTCCACTATAAATCTTTAAAAATTAAAATAGAATTAATCTATAGATACTTTAATAAATAAAAAGTGATTTTAAGTAAAAAAAACTTATGATCATAAAGAATTTTTTATCGAAACTTATTTACAATAATTGAAGAGAAAATTGAAAATTTAGTGTTTAATATAAAAATTCAGATCCATTAAATTGAAAACATTTAAAAGTAAATATATTATTTAATTATTGAAAAATGAATTTTTTAGCAGTATAATACAATTTTCAAATGAATAATTATTTTGAATCTTAAATTATTACCCAGACAATTATAAAATTTAACATTTCCAATTAAAATAAAAAAAGACTACAAAACAAAATACTTTGAAAATAAAAAGTGATTTTAAATGAAAAGACTTTTAATCTTAAAGAATTGTGATATCAAAACTTTTTATACTTATTAAAGGGAAAATTGAAAATTTAGTGTTTAATATAAAAATTCAGATCCATTAAATTTAAAACGTTTAAAAGTAAATAAATTATTGAATTACTAAAATATGAATTTTTTTAACATTAATTTACAATTTTTAAATGATTCATTATTTTTAATCTTGAATTATGACACGGACAGTTATTACATTTATAATTGTCAATTAAAAATTAAAAAAAAGAGTACAAAACAAAATTTTCTACATATGATTTCCATGTTTGATTACACATTTTCAAATTCAATTTCAATTCAAGTTCAATTTTCAATGGCTAATTCTAAAATCTTCTAATCTTTAACGCCTGCATTTAAAAAATTATTTACTAAATTTTTCATTGTTTTAAATTTATTTCGGAGGCATTTGTTTAAAAAATTATTGATTTAAAAATAATTTACCTAAAAATTGTGCAGACATCAAGTCTTTTAATTTAGTATTTTACAAATATGAAAAATGTTAAAAACCAGAAAATTTTTTACGTTTAAAATTATTACAAATAAATTAGGAATATTAAAATAAACAATTATTAAATTTAAAATTGATTTTAAATAATTATAAAGGATTTTGAAAGATGTCCACAAAAATAAATTTTGATGAAAGTAGATTTACTCTCCATTAAGCAGTAAAGCTTTAAATCAACTAAGTTAAAAATTTTAATATAAAAAAATTAATTTTAAACAGACTATATAAATTTTCAATTAAACTTAAATTTTCAACTAAAATTATCAATAATTAAGAAAATAATAATTTTTTAAACAAAGACACGAAAAACTACCAACAAGTAGTTGATTTTTCAAACAAACAAAATTAACAGAAAATGAAATACTTGAAATTTCAATTACATTTTTTATCAAAAAGATAAATTTTTAACTAACATGTTCAACTTAAAAAAAATTAGTAAAATTTCAAAGAAACCAGGATAAACTAAAAAAAGTTAATGGGTAATTCAGTAAAAAGAAATTGAAATTTTTCATCAGAAGCAGTTGATAGTTCAATTTTCACAAAATAATAAAGTAGTTTAACTTTTACCAACTGGTAAAATTTTCAATAAAAAATATAAATTATAAATAAAATATGATATTGAAATTGTTTTGAGATTCTTAATATTTAAATTTCCAAATACTTATTGTGAAACTTTAATTGGAAGCCTGCACAAATTAAGAAAATAAAAGGCAAATATTTTCGATTTTAAATATTAAAGCATCTGATTTCAAACTATAATTTTAAATTTAAATTATAGAAATTTCTAAGAAGATGAATGTATTGTAAACAATCCTTTCATATGGAAAATTTTTAAATATTGTTAACCTTTAAAGTTTAATTGTCTTTAATATTTTGAAAATTATATAATTTCTGATTAGAAATTGTAAAAATTCATTAGTTGAATCCTGAACCATTTAAAATTAAACAATTTCATTCAAATGAAGATTTTGAAACTATGTCATTAAAAGTAATTAAAACTAATTAATTTATTCAATTTTGCATCACATTTTAAAAAATTCAATCATTTTCATGTAAAGTGCCACCTTAACTTAAAATTGAACAATACAACATTTTGATGTAAGACAAAGTGAATAAATAAACTTGAAAATTTTTATAAATAATTTAGTGCTTGTCCATTAATGATGATATCGTCTTTTAAAAAATATTTGTGCTCTTTTTACAATTGTAATTATTTTAGAAAGGCTATCAATCAATCTTTAGCAGCAGTATTAAAACACATTAAAATACTTTTCGATATTTCAAAAACATTCGCTTTCACAATGAAATCATTAATATTTTTTTATCATATTAACAAATCATGGACGATTTAGTATCTGATTAGAAGTAGTGAATAATGAATATTAATAGAAAAGGGAATGATAAACGAGCTTGATTCTTGAAGCCTAGGAAAGTACAAGGCATTGGTATGCTAATGTCTATCGAATGAAAAATATTTAGGTTCATATCGTAGATTTAGAAAAGTGTGAACTAAACTTCATTTTTCATCCCTGGGAACAAATATTGATGTTTGAGAAAATTGAAGGCGAAATAAATCGTGTTTCCAGTTTTTCCGAATAACGCCATCCGACGGCAGAAATAGCCTCCTATTCAGTGTTCGGAATCTGGAAAAAAGTACCATTAAAAAATACTAAATATATCAAAAAAGAAAATATTTTTCACTTTTAAGCGTATTTTTATAAATAGTATCCTATCTGTCAATTATTTTTACTTTACTCGATTATCAAAATAAAATTGATGAAATATCAGTAAATATACGGTATCGTGTCCCTAACTGTGCCTTTCTTAAAATGTATGGCTTAAAATATAATTTTTAAAAATATCGATTTTTTCGGAATGAATTTAAAACTGGAAAATAAAGCTTTTTTCTCGTTTTTAGTAACAAAAAAGTTATTTAAGTTATTATTTAATATATGGCCTTAAAGTTCAATTTCTACATTTAATTTGATTAATAATTGAGGAACATTGAATACACGTTAAAAAGTAAAAATTTAATTTAAAATTTCTTTATTTTTCTAAATTTGTACCTGAAAAATTCTTTATAAAAATTCTTAAACTTTATAGTTCCTATAAAATTGTTTCATATCTATTGAAATTCTAGGGAATTTTTTTAAATAGCAGGAAAAAATGTATATCCCTTAAAATCATTAAAATCTTTACAATTACCTAATAATTTTTAATTGCAAAAATTTCCTACAATATTTTAAAATATTCGAAAATCCTCTAAAATTTCTTCACGTTCTTGTAATATCTTGGAAATTCTTTTTAATCTTTTAAAATAATTAAAATCCTTTCAAAATCATTAATTTATTCAAATCCATTAAAATCTCCTGGGAATCATTTAAAATATCCTGAAATAATCCAACTCCTTTGAAATTTTTCGAATATTTTAAAAATTTTTTGCAGTTTTTAAAATTACCTTACAATTATTTAAATCCTTTGTACTCTCTTTAAATTATTTAGATCTAAATAAAAAAATCTTTAAAATATTTAAAAAAACGAAAATATGTCAGATTCGTAATTGCTTTAATTTTTTTTAACATTCTATAATATTTCAAATTTTTAAAAATCTCTTCAATTGATTTAAGTCTATTGCAAATAAATAAGAATTTTCTAAATACCCTAAAATATTTTAAATTCTTTTGAATTCTTTGGAAATCCCTTAAAAAATTTTAAAATCTCTTGAAAATGTCTTGAATGATTAAAAAATACCCTAAACTATTAAAATGCTTCGGAATACCTTCAAATAATTTCAAAATATTCGAAAATCATAGGAATCTTTTAAAATACCCGAAAAGCTTTAAAATATTTTGAAATTCCTTGCATTTTTGAAGCTTTTGAAAATATTTTAATTTTTTTTTAAACTACTCTAAAATCCTTTGTTTTCCTTTAAATTGTTGAAAACCATAAAAAATTCTTTTGAATCTTTAAAAAAAACCTTAAATATTAAAAATCATAAACATTATTTTAATTTATTTATATCTATTAAAAATTCTTTTAAGTCTTTCAATTTTTAATATAATCTCAAATCTTACAAATTATTTTTGAAATACCTTTAATTTATTCAAAACTATTAAAAATTCCTAGAAATATTTTTAAATTCTCTAAAACTTTAAAATGTTTTGAAATTTTCTCGATTTAATAAAATTAATTAACATTTTTTTTGAGTTTTTTAAAATACCCTAAAATATATCAAATCCTCTGAAGTTCCTTTAAATTTTTTGAAGATTTTGAAATTTCTTAGATTTTTTAAAAAATATCTTCAAATCTTCCAAAGCCTTTGTATTCTTTTTAAATTATTAAAATATATTTTAAAATTCTTTATAATCTTTTAAAAAATCAAAAAATATTTTATATCCTTTAAAATTCCTTTAATTTATTAAAAACTATTGAAAATTGCTAGAAATAATTTTAAATGCCCTAAAACTTTAAGATGCTTTAAACTTCCTTTAAATTAATGAAATTAATTTAAAAATTTCTTAGGTTGTTTAAAATACTCTAAAATATTTCAAATTCTTTGAAGTTGCTTTACATTTTTTCAAGATTTTGAAAAGAATTTTTTGGATTTTTTAAAAATATCCTAAAATCTTTCAAAGCCTTTGTTATCTTTTTAAATTAATAAAGTCTATTTCAAAATTCTTTAGAATCTTTTAAAAAATCCAGAAATATTTTAAATCCTTTAAAATCTCTTTAATTTATTCAAAACTATTAAAAATTCCTAGAAATATTTATAAATTCTGTAAAACTTAAAAATGTCTTGTAATTCCCTCGATTTAATGAAATTAATTAAACATTTTCTTGAATCGTTTAAAATGCCCTAAAATATTTAAAATCCTTCGAAGTTCCTTAAAATTTTTTTTTAATTTTTTCAAAATTCCTTGGATTTTTAAAAAATATCTTTAAATCTTTTAAAGCCTTTGTATTCTTATTAAATTATTAAAATCTATTTTAAAATTCTTTAGAATCTTTTAAAAAATCTAAGAATATTTTAAAACCTTTTAAAATCCTTTATATTATTCAAATCTATTAAAAATTCCTAAGATTTTTTTAAAATACCCTGAATTTTTAAAATCTTTAAAAAATTCCTTGAAGCTCTTAAAAATTCGCTTAAAATTATTGAAGTCTATTGAAAAGTCTTTGAAATCTTTCAAAATGCCCTAAAAATTAAAAATAATTTAAAATTCCTTTCATTTATTTAATACTATTCAAAATTTCCATGAATCTTTTAATTTTTTTTACCCAAAAATATTTTAAATTCTTTTAAATCTCCTCAATTTAATTAAATATATTAGAAATTCCTATAAATCCTTTTTTAGATACACAAAAAATTTTCAATCGTTTGAATATTTTTCAGTTCCCTTGATTTTTTTTTAAATTCCTTAAAAAACTTTTAAAGCTCTTAAAAATTACTTCAATTTTTCACAAATACCCTATAATTATTAAAACTCATTAGAATTACTTTTAATTATTTAAATCTATTTAAAATGTCTTGCAATCGTTTAAAAAATAGAAAAAATATTTTAAAAAATTATAATCTTTGGAAATACCCTAAAATCTGTCAAATCCTTTGTATTCCCTTAAAATTATTAAAGTCTATTGAAAAGTCTTTAAAATCTTTCAAAACGCCCTAAAAAATTAAAAATAATTTAAAATTCCTTTAATTTATTTAAGGCTACTCAAAATTTCCATGAATCTTTTAATTTTTATTATACCCAAAAATATTTTAAATTCTTTGAAATCTTCTCAATTTAATTAAATATATTAGAAATTCCTATGAATACTTTTTCAGATACAGTTACATTTTTTAAATCGTCTAAATCCTTTTCATATCCCTTGAATTTTTTTGTAGTTCCTTAAAAAATGTGTAAAGCTCTTAATTTTTTTTTCAATGTTTCACAAATACCCTAGAACATTTAACATTCTTTATAATAAATGTAAATTATTTACATCTATTTAAAATTCCTTGCAATCGTTTAAAAAATAAAAAAAATATTTCAAAAAATTATAGTCTTTGGAAATACCTCAAAATATTTCAATATCCCTTAATGTCTTTAAAATTTTGTATACAAAATCTCTTTCTATAGGAAGTAAACTTTTATAAATTTATTTAAATTTGAAAAAATTCCCTAAAATTAAATTTAATCTGATGATATTTTTTGAAATACTTTGAAATATTTAAACCACAATAAAATTCTTTGAGATTTCATGGGAATTAATAAAAATATCTTATTGAAAGCTTTGAAAATCCCTTTAAATTATTAAAATTCTCGGATATCTCATAAGTTCCTTAAACTTTCTTAAAAATCCTTAAAAAAGCTTTGAAAATGTTGAAAATTTTCCGAAGTCCTTTCAATTTTCTTAAAATATCCTAAAATTTTAGAAATCCTTCAGAAAATTATTTCAAATCTTTCGAAATCCAATGAAATTTTTTAAAATTATATAGAATTATTTAAAACCTGTAAAATCCCCTGAAATTTAAAATTATTTTTTAAATATTTGAAATCCTACAAAAACAATTCTTGTCAAATTCATTAAAATTTCTACAAATATTATTAAATGTTTAGACATTTTTAATATTTTGAAAAGTCCATAAAATTCTTTTAAATTTTTGAAGTTTCTTGGAATTATTAAATATACTCTGAAGCCTACGAAATTCCTTAAAATCCTTATAAATGTTTGGAAAATTTGGCGTATTTTTATTAAATTATATATATTGAATTAGGAATATTAAAGCAATATCAAAACTGAAACATTAAATAACATTAAATAAAAACGACCTACTGTGGATAATCTTTCGTTAAAAATAATTATTTTGCTTTAATTAATATTTAATAGTCTATAACTGTCCATAAAATAAAATTGAAAATTAATAATTTTTCTTTTATTTGTGTTCGGAATTCTTAAATATCCACTGTACATCCAAGAAAAAATTATGTTGTTTCAAGAAAAAAAAGAATGTCTTCGACATTTTTTTATTTAGCCTCCCAAAAAATCTAATATTTCATATACGAACAAAATGTGTAGCAATTTTTCATCCAGCTTACTTTTTTACTTCTCGTTTTGACTTCGGGACGGATATTAATCTCGTGTTTATTTAGTGACTAAAATCTTGACGAACACGACATTTTATGAGTAAGGCGAATTTGTTGAGAATGGACGAGAGTAAGATTTTCGGAAACGATTGGTAACTAGAAAGTGAATAAATAGACTGGTAAAATTCGCTAGAGCGTGCAATGGGTAGCGCACAGTTTGCGCTGGTAATTAATTTTCACGTAGTTATACCGCAGAGCCTAAAGTGCGTCAAAAATAGACCAGATTTTGACTATTAATAGAATTATTATGCGGTCCTTCTGGCAAAGTCTAGCGTCGTTTTAACGAGCCTTGACGGCCGAAATGTTTCAATTTTTCATAGAAATTCACCGAATGGAAGAATTTTGTAACGAGCGTCGGGCGCCATATCCGACGGCCGACGCTAGCGAGATCGGCCTCGCCATTGAGCCGCGCGCTCGACTTTCGAAAGGACCTTCATTCTTAGATTCAAATACTTTAAAACAGGCAAAATTACGAAATTTTTCTCGAGAATGGGGAAAATAATTTTTTTAAATCAAACTAATGTTGTCATTGTATTAGATACAATTAAAAATAATTGTAAATTCTTAAGATTTCAAGAAAAATATCGCGTACAGATGAATTTTTTACCAAATACTTGAATTTTAAATAAAAAAACTAAGTTTTTTTTAGCAAAAAAGACAAATTTTTATTAAACTGTATGTACTTTTAAACAAAAATTTAAATTTTTAAACAAAAATGGAATAGTTCAGTTTTTAAATTTAAAAATTAAGTTTTAATCAAACAAAAACTAAATTTCTAACAAAATATTTTACTTCTCTACCAAAGAGATAAATTTTGAAGTAAGTTTATAAATAATATGGTCAAAAAATTTATTTTTAAGAAAGTTGTTCACCTTTTAACTTAGTAGATGAATTTTCAACAAAAAAATAGAATTTTTAAACAAGGAGATTAATTTATTACAAAAAAATGATGAGTTTCAATTAAACACATAAATTTTCTACCAAATGACTGAATTTTCAACAAAAACAAATGTCCCTGAAAATTGAATAGTTAAAATTTCAGTTAAGATAAATTTTTTTTATCCAAAAAACCAGAATTTTCAACAAAATAGTTAAATTTTCAACCTAAGATATAAATTTTGTTAACTAAATTGAAGAATCTTCAGCCAAAAAACTCATTTTTAGCGTAATAAATCCCATTTTAAACTAGGAAATAAATTTTCAACAACAAAGATTGATTTTAGAACAAAAAGGGAAAATTTTTCAACAAAAAAACAGAATTTACAACAAAATAATTAATTTTTGATCCAAAGATACAATTTTTTAGAATAATATATGTATTTGTTACTAAATTTGCCACTACATAAAAACTTCATCGAAAATGGAATATTTCAATTTTCAGTAAAAAAATAAATGTACACGACAAAATTAATTTTTAACAGAATAATTACATTTTTAACCAGAGATATGAATTTTTAATAAAAAAATTTAATTTTCATCCAAAGAGATGAATTTTTATTATGATTAATAAAGCCTAGGCCAAAAAATTAATTTTTAACGATGTGGTTCACCTTTTAACCCAGTAATTGAATTTCGAAAAAAAAGATGAAATTTTTAACTACAAGGATAAATTTTAGACCAAAAAGAAGAATTTTCAACCAAACAACGGAATTTTAAACAGAAGAGTTAAAATTTCGAGCAAAGAATGATTTTTTTAAAATAAATGAATTGTCTACCAAACACTTTAATTTCTCACTAAAAATATTTTTAATCAAAAATTTAATAGTTAAATTTTCAGTAAAAAAATTAATTTTTATTTGAAAAAACAAAGTTTCAACACAATAATAATTTTAAAAAATAATAATAAAGTATGAATATTCAACTACATTGACGAATATTCATACAAAAAATGACTTTTGAAAAAAATGTTTAAACTTTTAAATAAGTAGTTGAATTTTAGTTTTAAAAAAATGCAATCAAAAGTATAATACTTTATTTTTTAATTAAAAAAATTAATTTTCAACATTGACGAATACAAATTATTTGAAAAATACTTACAAGAAAATTATGAATAATCTACTGGAGTAGTTGAATTACAAAACATAAAGATGAATTTTTAATCTAAATATGTTATAGGTTTGAAATAAAATTCATGCGACTTTAAATAATTTTCTTTAATTATTAAAGATTTATTTTATTTTTATTTATTTAATATAGAATTAATAAGATTTTAGGATATTTTAAAAGATTCAAATGGATATTATAAAATTTTCATATATTTTAATAGATTTTAAAGAAATTTCATGGTGTCTTATAAGATTTTTATGGATTTTTATAATTTTAAGGAATTCTAAATATATTTTTTACAAAAATTAAAGAATCTCAAAGATTTTTAAATATTTCAAGTTAGTTCAAAAGATTTTTGCTTCAATTTCTGAGTGTACTATTCTTGTTCAAGAAATTTAATTCTGTTGTACAATACGAATTTGTTAGTGATTATTTTTGATAGATTTTTTATGTAAATTTTAAAATCAGCAATCATCCCAATTTAAAAATATGGAGAAAACAATTTAAAGTTTTGGTTGAGCCATTTAGTGGCGCCCTCGTATCTCAAAAGAACATTCACTCTCACTCTGTTTGCTTCAATAAAGAATGAATGTTTATTATAATGATATTTGAATAGCATTTTAATATTTTTGTCAAAAAAGCAGAATTAATGAAAGAAGGAAAAATTATTTTTGAGGAGATTAATCCATTGAAAAAAATTATAAGAAAAGTTAAATTCTTTTAAAATTTAATTCAAGTTAAGCACACAACCATTATTTTCTTTAATGTTTGAGAATTTTGAATTTATTCAAATAAAAAAAAATTATTTTGAAAGTCAACGATAAACACTATCGAAACCAGAAAGGAAACAATAAATATATCAATTAGGTTAATTATCTTGAATATATTTATATTGTAACAGACGAGCTATTAAATTCGATATCGATTGAGCTCTATTTAAAATATTTTAGATAATTAGGGACACAAATAGCGTGTGAGAAAGACTGACCTATTTTCCGTTTTTGAAAACAAAAATTATTCACAACTTCCACTCTCTGTACGCTTTAGGGAAAGAAATTGAAAAGATTGAAACTTTGCTTGATTAAAGCCTGAAATCTACTCTTTGGAATGAGCCCAAGAGACTCTAAAAATATTTATTTGTTCTCGAATTACCATAAAAAATGTGATACTGTGCCAAAAACGAAAATTTGTCTGTCGAGCAGCGGTCAAGCAGTAGGAGACTAAAGACTGCTCGACCAAACTGATTTTCGTTTTGGGCACGCTCCCATATTTTTTGCGATCATTTCAAAACTGATACACATTTTCACAGTTTCTTGAGCTTATTTTAAACAGAACACTTTACATTTTAATTTAGAAATATTAAAAAATTTTAATCACTTCTCCAAACTTTATAGAGAGTGGAATTTAAGAATCGAAAATTGATCAAACACTAAAAATGGGTCTGTTTTCCTAAAAGGGTTTCTCGGTCCCTATTTATCGGAAATGATTCAACTTAAGCTTCATCGACGCTGAATTTAAGAAAAAATTTGTGGAAAATTAAAAAAAAATATTACTTCTTCAATCTCTTAAAGAGTTAATCACTTTACAAGACAAACCTCTTGATAAATCAATCAGAACCGCTTTGGAGCCGCTCCTGAAAATTTAAAAGTAAAATTTTCAAAAAATGGAGCGCTTCCGGTTATTGAAAATAAATAATAATTTGTAACCCAAGAAACTCTAAAAATATTTATTTGGTCTCGAATTATCATGCCAAAAATAAAAATTTGTCTGTCGAGCGGCGGTCAAGCAGTAGGAGACTAAAGACAGCTCGACCAACCGATTTTCGTATTGGGCACGCTCCCATACTTTTTGCGATCATTTAAAAACTATTACACATTTTCGAAGTTTCATGAGCTTATTTTAAACAAAAAAATTCACATTTTAATTTTTTAATGTTAAAAAAATTTCTAATCTCTTCCTTATAGTTTGTAAAGAGTGGAATTTAAGAATCGAAAATTTATGAAAAACTAAAAATGGGTCTGTCTTCCTAAAAGGGTTTCTCGGTCCCTATTTATCGAAAATACTTCAACTAAAGCTTAATCGACGAGGAATTTAATAATCTTTCTCAAAAATTCCAAAAAATATTAATAATCTAATCTGTTGAAGAGTTAATCACTTTACAAGACAAGCATCTTGATAAATCGATAAAAAACGCTTTAGAGTCGCTCCGGCAAATTTCAAAGCATTACCCTTAATGTAAAATTTTTAAAAAATGAAGCGCTTCCAGCTATTGAAAATAAATAATAATTTGTAACCCAAGAAACTCTAAAAATATTTATTTTTTTTCCAATTATCATAAAAAATGCGAAACCGTGCCAAAAATGTGTTAAAAACGATTTTCGTATTGGGCACGCTCCCACATTTCTTGCGATCCTTCGAGAACCAATAAACATTTTCGAAGTTTCTTATACTTATTTTAAACAGGAAAATTTGCATTTTAATTTAGTATTGTTAAAAAATTTATAATCACTTCCTTAAAGTTTACAAAGAGTGGAATTTGAGAATCGAAAATTTGTCAAACACTAAAAGTGGGTCTCTCTTCCTAACAGGGTTTTTCGGTCTCTATTTATCGGAAATGATTCAACTAAAGCTTATTCGACGCTTAATTTCATAATCTTTCTCAAAAATTCCAAAAAACATTACGAACTGAATCTGTTGGAAGTTTCATCATTTTACAAGACGAGCCTCTTGATAAATCGATAAAAACCGCTTTAGAGTCGCTCCGGCAAATTTCAAAGTGTTACCCTTAATGTAAAAATTTCAAAAAAATGAGCGCTTTCGGTTACTGAAAATAAATAATAATTTGCAACCCAAGAAACTCTAAAAATATTTATTCGTTCTCTAATTATCATAAAAAATGAGAAACTGTGCGAAAAACGAAAATTTGTCTGTCGAGCGGCGGTCAAGCAGTAGGAGACTAAAGACTGCTCGACCAACCAATTTTTGTATTGGGAACGCTCCCATATTTTTTTGCGATCATTCGAGAACTAATAAATATTTTCGAAGTTTCTTGAGCTTATTTTAAACAGGAAATTTCACGTTTTAATTTAGTAATGTTAAAAAAATTTATAATTACTTCCCTCAAGTTTAGAGAGAGTGGAATTTGAGAATCGAAAATTTATCAAACACTAAAAATGGGTCTGTCTTCCTAAAAGGGTTTCTCGGTCTCTATTTATCGGAAATACTTCAAGTAAAGCTTAATCGACACTGAATTAATTAATCTTTCCCAAAAAATGCAAAAAATATTACTAAATTAATTTCTTGAAGAGTTAATCACTTTACAAGACAAGCCTCTTGATAAATTGATAAAAACCTTTTTAGAGTCGCTCCGGCTACTGAAAATAAATAATAATTTGTAACCCAAGAAACTCTAAAAATATTTATTTGTTCTCGAATTAGCATAAAAAATGTAAAACCGTGCCAAAAATTGAAATTTTTCTCTCGAGCGGCGGTCAAGCAGTAGGTGACTAAAGACTGCTCGACCAACCGATTTTCGTATTGGGCAAGCTCCCACATTTTTTGCGATCATGCGAGAACCGATAAACATTTTCGAAGCTTCTTGAGCTTATTTTAAACAGAAAAATTTACATTTTAATTTAGAAATGTTAAAAAATTTCTAATCACTTCCCTCAAGTTTACAAAGAGTGGATTTTGGAACCGCTTCTGAAAATTGTAAAGTGTTACCCTTAATGTCAAATTTTCAAAAAATGGAGCGCTTCCGGCTACTCAAAATAAATAATAATTTGTAATAATTCGAGAAAGTTTGTTAAATTTACGAGACACCTCTATCGAAATTAAACGCGGATTATTTCGGCGGAACATGAGAACTTTTAGAGAAGCACTCTTCTTCAGAAAGGAGCGATCCGAGCTTAATAATAAAAAAAAGAAGATTGAAGATGTCAAACGATTATTTGCGGCCCGCAAAAGGAAAAGATGGTCTACCGACAATAATGTGTAGTGAATTCCGTATACCACGTGTGCGTTATAAATCATTTGCGTGGCTCCTCTAATTATAAGTATGACTATCGCCGCTATCGCAAAGACGCGTACATTGCCCGAAGGCTGTAACAGTGTTCCCTGATAATCGTTCCTTTTTCTCTTCTTCAACCACAGAGAGAGAGAAAAAAATCATAATAAAAACGCCACCAAATGCATTCATAATAAAGACGTCAGTTCACAATTGTATTCAAATTGTAGCGCAAATAAACATACACCCAGAAAAAAATTTCTTGAATGAAAAAAAATGTTTTCTTAGATCTACATGAAAATTTGGTGGAATAAAACAAACTTTGGTTAATTTAAAAAAATATTTAATTCGCTCAAAAGTTTTTCTTTAATTCACAAATTATTGTATTTACCAAAATATTTGTAGAAAAGAACCAAAACATGTAGTTGACTCGACCAAATATTTTTTTTTCTTCAATAGGAATGGCGGAAGTATGTAGCATTTCTAACGTAATTTTTTGTTATTTTTTTTTTAGTATTCTAATTTAAACGTATTCTGGCTTTTAAAATTACTATACTATTTAAAATTTTCTTGAAATCGCTTGAAATCTTCCAAATCCATTATTATCCTTTAAAATCCGGGAAATTCCTTAAAATTTCGAAAAATGTTTTATATCCTTCAAATTTCGTAAATAATTTCAAAATCTTATAAAATCCCTTGAAATCATTTTAAAATGAATTAAAATTTTGAAAATCTGTAGAATAATGTATAGATAGAATTCCTGAAAATAAAAAATGCAATAGGAGCATTTTATGGTGGTTTTCAGGAATTCTATACATTAAATTGATTATTGGATGTTAAATAGGATTTTAAATTTGATTTTATTCTAATTTAAATATCTTGAATTTTAAATCCGTAAGAACAATTCCGAATCTCCTAACAAAAATTAATTCCTTACTATATATTAAATTCCTTTAAAATCTTATAAAAGCCATTAAAATTTCTCGAAATTACTAAAAATATTTTGAAATCATCGATAGTCCTTTATATATCTTAATTTTTTCTAAATCTCTTAAAATCTTTTATAATATTCGGAAAATCATTGAAATTTCTTTTAAAAAATTTTTAATCTTACGAAATTCTCTCAAATCTGTGGATATGATTTTTAATCTTCTAAAATATTTTGTTAAAAATATACAATTAAAAAAGATTTCATAATTTTCAAACAGTAGGAATTTTTCTTTCAATTTTTAAATTAAAAGACCGAACAAACACACGATGAGACGGCTGAAAAATCATGAAGAATAAAAGTCCCGACTCTGGAAAATTCCTGAATAAGAAAATATTCTAAAGAAATTCTTAAAATAAAATTATTATCAAAAATTTAAAATTCATAAATTAAAAAATTTTCGACAGCTTATGTTACATATTACCGAATTAAAAAATATGACATACGGACATTTTTTGAATCTAAGCAATTAAGAAATGTTTAAATAAGAAAATAAGAAAAAATCATAGTAGAATACTTTCATTTGATAATGATATTTTTTTTTATTTCTTATTTTATTATTTATTATTAAAACAGAATTTTATTATTTTAGAATCAAGAAATTCAGCTTTAGAAAAATTTCCTGCTTCAGTGATTTCATACCGTCGGATATTTTTGGTCGGAAATTTTATTTTCGGAATGATCTATTCTCGGGAATTTAAAATTTCGTTAAAATTTAAAAGCTTTTGGAATTTTATTTTTCAGAATTTTTCAGTTGTTTCGATATGAACCGATTTTATTTTTTTTTCTGAGTCCAACAAATTCTACTAATTTAAGCATTTTATTTTCATAATATGGAACTTTATTGTTCAATAGAAATATTTTAAAACTTGTTTTTGTGACTTTAAGAAAAATACGAAATAACATATTAAAAAATTACATTTAAAGAAAAATGTGAAACAAAATTTGTATTAGGTTTACATAAAATTTGATTGCAAAAGAATTTGTGCGAAGCAAAGAGGTTTTTTAATTTTTTGCTTAAAAAAGAATTTCAGAACACAAAATAAAAAGTATTATAAAAAACAAATTAGGATTTCTTTTTTGAATTCAAGTTTAAAATAATCAAATATTTTTAGTAGCTCAGATTAAAAAAAAATGAAGCATGCTAGGATCTGGTTTGTGTGAGTCCGAAATGGAATCGACCAATATTGAATTTAAAAAAAAATTGTTTAGTTGTTTTAGAATCTTAAATAAAAATTAGATTTTTAAATATTTATTAATAAATCATTAATATCTGGATAAAATGGGAAGCTTACGATGAACTAGATACCGCTATCGCTGGATTCAGGATGCTGCAGGATGATAAATAGCAGTCCTAAAATATATTACTTCCCGCGTATTATCAATGCGACGTACTTCATATCGCTTTATTATCGATTCTTGATCACTTATTAATTAATAAATAATTAAAGCTACACAATCACTAATCACTCAGTAAACAATCACGAATTTTTGAATTCTTATGAGAAAGACTTTAGCGTAACGAGAAATGTCTATTATTATTTTAGCTTCATAGCTGACTTGTTAAAATGGCGGCGGTAAGGTATCACCTGGATACTTTAAAGGTTCGTTTCTTGAAAAATAATGAGTATTAATAATTTCAAAATATTATTTTGAAAATCTGGGTATTGAACAAAGAGAAAACAGTTTTTAGATCATTTACAGAGAAATTATTTATGAAGATAAGAGAACGTCCATTAATTACGTGAGAATGATTTTTGAAATTTTAGAGCCTTTGTTTTAAGGATTCGTAAGACTTTTGTGATACGCACCTTTTATTTTTAAGTAAGTTTTTATATTTTTTATTTAGTATATCAACAAAATATAATTTTTTTTGTAAACCAGATTTCAAAAGAATTCTAAAGATTTAATAGGATTACGACTGGCTTGACAAATTGCGAATGATATTAAAAGATTTTAACAGTTTGAAAATATTACCCAGTACAATTTAAAAAAAAATTCTAAAGTTTTTCAGGGATTTTATGAGATTTAAAGATACTTTCAGGAGTTTAATTTAATTTCAAGAGACTTTCCGTGATTTCAAGAAATCTTGATGTATTTCCACTGATTTTCAGAATTTTTTTTTAGTTTTAAGAAAATAAGAATGACTTCGACATTTCGAAGATCGAGTTTATAAAGGATGATGAGACATTTCTGATTTTAAATGATTTTAAAAGATTTCAAGAGTTTCAAAAAATTAACCAAAATATTTTCAAAGCGAATCTCAATTTTTTCAAGGGTTTTCATTTTAAGATATTTTACGGGATTCCATGGGATATTGAAGGGTTTCTACTGACTTTTACTAATTTAAATAAATTAAAAAAAATTCTGAACGATTTCTCTAAAAGGATTTGAAGAGATTTGAAAATCTTTTAAAAGAACTGATGATATTTCTTAAGATTACAAAGGATTTTTACAGGTTTTGAGAGATTTTAAAAAATTCAAAAGATGACGAAATATTTCAATGATTTGAAATGATTTGTTAAGATTTCAAAAGTTTGAAAAAATTACTTATTGCAATATCAAAGAAAAACTTAATTTTTTTTAAAGCGATTTAAAAAGATTTTAAGGGATCTTAAAGGATTTCGACTGATTTTTAGGGATTTTAAGAAACTACGAACGATTTTCACAAATTACAAAGGATTTCAAGGGATTTCAAGAGTTTTCAAAAGACTTTTGGGATTTGAAAAATTTTTAAATATTTCAAAAATGTCCTGGAATTTTTAAGTATTTTAAAAAATTTAAAGAAATAACGTATTATTTCAAATTTGGAACGATTATTAGGTGTTTTAATGGTATTTGGAATAGGTGAAGAAATTCCATGAGATTTTAAAGGATTTAAAAAGATTTAAAAAGATCACATACTTTGGATTTTAGAGGCTTAGTTAATGTTTGAAAAGATTTAAATAAATTCCCAAAAATTTAAAAATATCATAAAGGATTTAAAGAAATTTTAATTTATTTAAAAAAATTAAGAATCTTCCAGAGATTTTTAAAGATTTTTATGGATTTTCAAGATTTTAATATTTAAATATTTAATGGCATCTCGTATTGTTTCGAAATATTTTCCATTTCAAGGATTTTGAGCGATTTTTAGAGGTTTTAAGGTATCTCCATGGATTTTAAAGGATTGCAAGGGAATTTTATGGGATTTTAAGGATTTCACAAGATTTCAAAAATTTCACAAGAATTCAAGGATTTTTCAAAGTTTCAGGTAATTTTAACCAATTTTGAGCGACTTTTAAAGATTTCAAAATCTACAAAAAAAAGTTGACTTTCTTAAGGAATCCGTTGTTTAAATTATGAAAACCGATTAATTACAACCGAAGTAAAAAATTGACATTTTGGCAATGTTTATCTACGGATTTTAGAAGATTTTTTAAAATTTTAAAAGATATAATGAAATTTAAAAAAAAATATTTTTACGGTTTTTAAAGTATTTTCAAGTATTTCCCGAGATTTCAAGCGATTTCAAGGATTTCACAAAATGTCAAGAATCTCAAATAATTTTAAGATATTTCCACAATTTTTAAAGAATTTCAAGATATTTCGAGGAAGATTAATTTGTTTTAAAGGATTTAAAAAAATTATGTATAATACTCATGTAGTTTAAAGGATTAACAAAATTTTAGGTGATAAAACTAATATAGAGGGATTGACCAAATTTTGCAAATATTTCACAGGATTTTAAAGAATATTAAAAATTTTCAAGGATTTCACGAAATTTTATAAAACGTTTACATTAGATTTGAAGTATCGTTAAATGCTTTACTCTCTATTTAAAAATTCATATAATATAAAATAATAAAAAAAATGAAAACAAATGTAACATTCTTCAAGAAAAGGGATTACCGGATAAATTCCCGGCATTTCAAGCCCAGAACGAAACCTTTAAGTTAAAGAACGACTTATTAAGGCTATTTGAATTCATTTTTTTGTTGAATTTTTTGTTAAATAAATAAATAAATAAATGTACTTCCGGACATATATTTATATCCTTCTGTATCCCTGGCATCTTTTCTTACGGAATGTCACAAATAATAATGAAGTGTGTAAAAGTAATGTCAAGTATTTTTTTTAGTATAAAAAGTAATATCAAGAGTTAAAACAATTTTCAATTATAATATTTAATCAAAAAAATAGAAATAAGATACTTACTTAAAAATGCTTGCCCTCCCTTCCCAAGTAAGGTTTCATAGGACCCCTCCCCCGTGAAAAAATTAATTTTACGTAATTAATGGACGCTCCTTAAATCCGAGTTAAATTTAAATTTAAAAAAAGGATTGACTAACTTTGTGGAATTTATCAAGAAAATATCTTATTTTTTGGACTTCTTCGGAACGGAGTGATTTCCTCATCAGATTACCTTTCACATTTTACAGAATTGAAAAAGTTTTTTGTAAGTAAATATCCATGTTTTTTGGAACTTCTTTATAAATATGTAAAAAGTATAAAATGTGTTCAAAAGTATTGAAAAATCGATTATAGGACCGTTTAAAAAAAAATTGAAATGTATGATGATGCAGAAGTTAATTTTGAAATTAGATTAACTATCATCCTTTTTCCAAAAAATGTGCACTCAATGCATTCTTATGATCACTTTTTAAATATTTTTTGATACTTATTATACTCTCTTCCAAAAAAAAAATATATATATATATATATGCATATATATACACTTGGTTCCGAAAAAACATGACTAATTAATTATTATTTCTAAATTTAAAAAAAAATCTACGTTTGTTAAGAAAAAGGCCATGTTCTTTTAGTACTTGTATTTAAATGTGAAAAAATAGTATAAAAAGTATAATTTCTTTTAAAAAAGTGAAATTTTATGATGATGCAGAAGTTAATATTCACATTAGATTAACTATCTATTTTTAAGAATATTTAATCTAATTTGAATATCAGCATGTTTCTTCATGATTTTTTTTCCAAAAACGGTGTTCTCAAAAGAGTCTTATTATCGTCTTTTCAATACTTTTCACAATGTTTTATACTTTCTTCTCCAAAGTTATATATACTTAGTTCCGAAAAAACATGACACTTTTTTACAAAAATGTTGTAAAATATATATATTATATATTATATATTATATACTATATATCATATATT
>JAAAKG020135512.1:0-13504 GCA_010014905.2 Druon quercuslanigerum | reverse complement strand
TATATATATAATGCACGACTTTTAATTACAAATATCCTTACGACCCGAATGCCAATATAAAAAAATTTTTTTAATAAAATTGAATAACTGGGTCAATTAAATACGACATTTTTCAAAAAAAAAAAAACAGTAAAGATGTCACTGAATATACCTGTTACTTCTGAAATTTGATCATTGTTGGGATGCCGGGAGCCCGGATTGCTCAAGAAAAGCTTCGAGGTTCTACAAACTCCTCTACCTGGGGTAGAACTCTACAAGGATTTTGAATTTAAGAAGATTTTATTGTCGTACATATATCTCAGTTCTACAGCCCAGGCCCGTGTGCTATATTATGCCGCATTGATAATATTACAAGATTTCTTTCAACGGTTTAGGTAGTAATATTTTACCGAGTGTAAGAACTGCGATCCTTAGGTAGTAATCAAAAGGCTGATATGTAAATTGGTCATTAGAATTTAAATCCTATGGCGATAGGAGCGCTCTAAATATTTTTACACCAATCATAGTCGAGCCTCCCTCATCCAGTCTATTGGAAGAGACCAGGGCTGCGACCATTCAGGAACTCGCGTTAAGTTCAAGGAGAATAGCAATCTGACGAGCGAAATCTAAGTCGGAGACTCGCTCTTTTTTTGTTGTGAACTCTGGGTAGTGCGGTCGAGTGCTTGATCATGTTAGTTTTTGTTGTGCCTGAGCCAATATAGTCGCAATCGTCCTCGTGGAGAAGAAGATCCTATCGAACCTTCACCATTGTCGTCTATTTAATCCGGTATGTTCCGCCTGATATTAAATCATGCGGAATCTCTGACTTTATTTGAAAATGCCCAAGATAAGTGACCGTGTTATTTTTGTGTATTGCTGACCCTGAAAGTTCCATTAAATTCTAATATATGAATTACTCAGAAAGTCCATAAATTTATTGTCGTAGGCCAAAAAAGCCCAATTTTTTTTTTGTAAAATCGTATCATAAGGTGAAAAATATATGCATTTGAATTATTTCGTTTTATGGTAATGATTATTTGTGTAATATGCGATATTATGTCCGATTTACATAGTTTTACCTGTTCTTGTCGTGAATGTAAATAATCGTCCCAACCCTAACCGCAAATTGTTGAGCACGTGGAGTATCGAGAAAAGAGTTAATCTTAGTTAATCTTATGGATTATGAGACTGTAATTTGAAGTTATCTTTCAGAAAATGTGTATTATATGAAAGAATTTTAGGTATAGTATTCAACTAAATTTTTTATCTTGACAGACGAACTAAATGTGTTGGAAATCATCTTTTGAAGAGAAATAATCTGTTTAAATTTTGCAATAAATCATGTTTCGTTGATTTTGCTTACTTTGAACAGTCTAATTATTATTAATAATAGTAATTAAACCTTTTCCTATTGCAAGCCACGCTCTTTACCGATATATCCTTCTTTTGACTTGAGCCAGCGGGAAAATACTATAGGAGCTAAAATACCGGTACACCCTAACCTTAAAATGTCATTTGCTTAGTTTAGTTGAATTTAGAAGTTAAAAATTAGATTTCTAATTTTTTTGGTTTTATTTTAAGATTTGTCTTTGTTAATTTTTTTCGGTTATATTCTCTGATCCATAAAAGGTCTGGCGCCGGACTTTATTTTGGTCGAATAAAATTATCTTGAAAATAATATTACAACTGATATGTTGGACGTCAATAGTTTTGACACAGTGACATATCAAGTTAGACAGAAAACTGATAGAAGCATTTTGAAGACATAAATAGCAGACGCTAATGCTTTTGTAGAAGCACTCTGCAATAAACTTAAAAACCTTAAATCTCACGCATTTTATGTGAAACAATAAGGTTTGTTTCTACAGCACCTTAAAGTTATAATAAAAGAAGGAGAGTACATAATTTGTCTGGACTTTGCTGAAAGTTATTTTTTCATCTTTTGAAATGCTGCATAATCTTTCCATTGAAATAATAATCAAACAACTATATTTACAATAGTAATTTATCACAAAGATGGAAAAAACTGAAGCATTTTACCATAGCAATCATTTCAGATTGTTTAAGTAATGACACTGTAGCTGTGTACACATTTCAACAGCTCAACAACGAGCGCCTCAAGGAGAAATTCAGCGTTTTTTACACAAATTTTTTACGTGGCGGACGGAGCTGCGGAGAATTTTAAAAATAAATATGACTTTATAAATATTTAAATTACAAAATAGATTTTGGAATTTCTACAGAAACGCAGTTGTAGGCAACTGGACATGGAAAAGGTCCAGGTGACGGGATTGGCGGAAATTTGGAAAGACTTGCGGCAAACGCTAGCTTGCAGCGCGCAGCACAGAATCAAATCCTAACTGCGATATAGTTATTTGAATAAACTAAGAATCATTTAAAGGAAACAGTAAGTCTTTTCAGTACGAAAGAAGATCACATAAAGATGACCAAAAAACTGGAAACTAGATTCACTGAAGCAATTACAATTCCCGACACTCTAAAATACAACGCATTTATTTCAAATAAGAATGG
This sequence comes from Druon quercuslanigerum, assembly GCA_010014905.2. Lineage (NCBI taxonomy): Eukaryota > Metazoa > Arthropoda > Insecta > Hymenoptera > Cynipidae > Druon > Druon quercuslanigerum. The sequence continues at coordinate 10,993 of JAAAKG020135512.1, read as the reverse complement.
ACAATTGCAACTAAAAAAAAACTTCATTCGCATTATGTAAACTGACGAGGTAATTCCAAACAAACGCCACAGATGGAAATAACGAATAAAATTAAAATTATATAATAAACATAAATACAAAGAAAGAAGTGGGACGATGGTCGTGGGGGCTAAAACGCAGGCTTTGGACCCACTCTGTCGGCTTGCGGGTTCGATTCCCGCCTCGCACTCTGGAAGAGCCTCGGTGACCCATGTGGTGAACACTAGCCTAGCAAGGGAGTTGTTCATCTCCGGAGTGTCGTGGGACCGGTACCTCTAGAGAAAAAAAGTTTCTCTAAGTACTTAAGGCTGTTGCTCTTGGTGGTTTGGAACCCACTTTAAGATGTAGGTCTCCCTTCCACCACCAAGCGAGTGTATGGGAGGTGCGTAAAGGATAGGGAAGAAGGTGCAAGAAAAATGTAAACCCTTAGGGGACACATTAGAAGCTTCCAAATACAAAGAAAGATATTTAAAATATATTTAGCTTTCATTAAAAAGGCTTGGTCTCATTTCTTTAAAACCTGAACTTAATAACCTACTTCAGACGGTCCTGAAGCCAAAACAAAATAAAAAAAATAGCAGAAATTCTCTTTTCCTCATGTCATCTACAATATTATTATTTTACTTGCTAAGTTCCTAATTTTTTTTCTTTCTAATCTAGACTACCGCACAATCGTCTGTAATAGAAATTTTTTATTTCTTAATGTTTTCTATGTGTGATTACTTCATTTTTAAAGTTTTTTCTATGATGATTAAATTTAAAAAATATATAATAAAAATTGTTTCCTTGGTCGCTTTGGCTTAAGGTTTTCAACATTTTAGCTTGCAATAATTTACTTTCCAAATTCTTTGATTTGAAATGATAATATTAAATTAGAACGCTTTTAAAACGAATTATACAATTTTAACTTATTTATACTAAATGTGACCACTAAAAAAATTAAATGTACAATACGTATCGACAGAAAAAATATTCAAAAATTTGTTACGCATAACTTTTTGATAGGGGTACTAGTTTTTGTTCTAATTCAAAGAAATAAAATTCAAAAAATAAAATTTTTGGAAAAAACGAACAGGATGAGAAAAAAAAGCATAGAAAAAATTTTGTTAGTAAAAAAATCTACAGACGGCTTTTCACTTAGGTTTCAATAGGAGCCGCAGTTTTTGATTTATTTCTATAAAAACAAAAATCTAATATTTTATTGTTGACCATTTTTTTAACAGAAAACATAGAATTACAGAAACAATTAAATTTTTCAAAAGAGGACACATGATACGAGAAAAAATGGAATGATAAAAGGCGTTTCACAAAAAAAGTATACAAATTTTTTATTAATTATATTACAATAGGGAGCGTAGTGTTTAATTTAATCGTAAAGAAAAATATTTAAAAAAGGAAAAAATATGTGAAAAAGAAATATAAGCGACAAAGAAAATAAATTCAATCACTTACTAGCTACTTTTATTTCGTAAACTTAGCGTTTGGATTGTTCTCTCTTTTTTAATGAAAGTAATTGTTTAATTTAATACTATTGTAAAAAAAGGAGGGAGAAGTATATTTCTTATTGAGCTTTTTTATTTTATTTCTCCTTCTGAGGCCTACCTTTGTGAAAAAAATATCTCAGAATTGTCTTCCGTAGTTAAGATTTTCAGGTAACTACGCCAGTCCACTGAAAAAATGGGCTCGGGCAATAAAAAAATTATTTTTGAAAAGTAATTTTATTTAATGATCATAAATGTCCCTTTTGTTGGTTAGAATCATTTTCTTGCAGGGCGGTTAACTGAAGTTTGCCTGGAGCTATTTAAAAATAAATTAACAGCCCTGAGCAAAATGAGTTTAAAGTTTGTTTTAGTGAATTTAAAAAAATTGAGATGCTAGAATCTTCATTTGAAGGTCCGTTTAATTTTAATCGTGAAAAATGACAATATTAAATTTTTTTTAATATCAGTACAATTATGATAACATTCAGAAATATACGAATAAAGAAACTAATTTTTATAAAAAAAAACGAACTCCCTTTTTAAAAAATTTCATAAAAAGGAAAAAAGACACACAACCAAAAAATGACAATTTTGTTAACCAGTTATTCTAGATAAAAATGCAAAAATAGCATTTTCAAAATTTTGGAAACCACTGATTCAAAATTGGATCATTCTCTTTACTGTTATTGTGAGACCTCAAAAAGGCCAATAATTTATGTCAATGGCATTTTTTAACAACAAGAAATTAATAGAGTTATAGCACTCAGAAAATTATGATTTTCGAATGACCTATAAGATTATCATATAAGCTTTGTGAATTTTTTTTAAAAATCGAAAATACAAATTTGGACAGAATAAAGAATAATAAAAAATAAACAATTACATTTTGCGATGAAACAATGCAAGATACGAGAAATGATGACTCGAGCAAAATTATATTTCCCAAGACGATCGACAGATTGGTTGGTAGTAATTTTTTTATAAGACGCGCAGTTTTTATTTTATTCGTAAAAATTAACATTAGAAATAAAAAATTAAATTTTTGGAAAAAACGAAGAACGGCACGAAAAAAACTCAATTGACAAAAGTTATCAGCCCGAAAGGATGTACAAATTCTTTAATTATAATTTTTAAAAAGGAGTACATTTTATTTTGACCGTAAGAAGTAAGATTAAAATTTAAAAACAATTTCTTTTTGAAAACCCGGTAGAACTTACGAAAAATAAAAAAGAAAAAAGTTATTCATAAAAAAAAATTTTCTTATAAGCTCTTCTGATAAAAATACATTACAAATAATAAATTAACTCTTTGGAAAAATGTTAAATGTTAAGGTAACATTTTATTTACCAACAAAATCAGGAAGAATTTTTACTAATTTTTAAGATTCCCCAAATAAAGTAAAAATAGTATTGCTTGCGGAACGCTCCCAAACAAAATTATAATTTACCAGAAATATTTTTTTAATGCAAAAATTACTAGAGAAACAATTTATACATTCTTAGTTAAAAATAGTAGAATAAATCCATATATTGTTTTTTAACTCAGTTGGCTTTCCTGTTAATTATGACTATTTGTACGCCTATAAGGTGAGAAATGAAGTAATAAGGAATTTTAAAGAATGCTACAATTTATTATTATTAGCTATAATTACCACATTAGTTGTCCCCTCTTCCTCGGATTATGTACATAATTGAAAATTGTAGTACGCAAAACTTAGATAACAAAAAATCTTATCTGACTGAATAATTTAATTGTACGAAAAACTGAGGATGACAGACTATGCTTTAAACCTTAAATAAACTTAAAATAAGACTCGTTTTAAATTAAGCTAATATTTGTTAGTTTAACGCATCTTACACGTAAAAGAAGAAAAACAGTTTTATTATTTACCTATTCTATAAATTGTAACTTAAAAAAAATTAAAATTTTCCATACCATCTAGTTTCAGTTCCATTCGATGAGACTTTTAATACATCATTAATTATATTTTATACATGAATCTCAAATTACTTTTAAATATTTGTTTATTCGTTAAATATTCTTCTTCGCATTAGGTCGAGGTCTTTAGAGAAAAAAAATTTAAAAGCTGTTAAACACAAGATTTCAGTGAAATGTAAATATCTTTAAAAGATAAGCCAGACACATGCAATCTATAAGATAACGTCTATAAGATATATGAAGTATGTTATCTGATAAGGTACGAGACTATCCGTTTGTTGCATTATTCATCAAACTATTCGTAATGATAATAACCAGTTGATCTTTTCATTAGACAAGATGAGGATTGTATATAGTTTCGTCTTATTAATAACGATTGTCAATCAATATATTGGTGAATATAATAATACAATATGTTTATTTTAGAATTTGCACAAATCAAAAATATATTCCAAAAGGGAAAAATATTTTGGAAGAGAATACAAAACGAAAGCCTAATACTTTTTTTCTTGTTTCAGACTTAAGTTCGCAATTTGACTCTTTACCGAATGGCGAGCCTATTCCTCTTGTTTCCCGTTCCAGCACTGCTTATTTTCGCGACAGACCTATTTCTCCTGAAAGGTTTCAATTAATTCATTAAATTATAAATTTATGAAAGAAAATTTTTTTTATTAAAGTCACACCTCGCTTATTACAACTACTTCAAAATAAACATCTCGTCCATTGCAACTCGAGATAAGACCCCATCAAGGTAGCCTTACAATACATTCCCGCCTATGTGCTGTCATTGGCTATATGGAACATGACCATCAGTGGTGGGAGTTAGGGAAGTTGCGATAGGCGAGTATCATGGCTTGAAATAAACGAGAATTTTAATAAACGAGATTTGACTGTACTTGAATATTTATTTTAATTATAAATAATATTTCCTCCTGATAGAACTTCTTCTCCCGCGAGGCCTTTTCCTCCTGTCGAGCATCCAACCAATCTTCATGCCATGCCAAGGGCACATCCTTCTGTCGAGCATCCAACCCATCCTCTTGCCAGGTCTCCTTCTGCTGCGGGGCCTTCAGTTCGTGTAGGCTCCAGTTCTCGTCCTGCCCCTCCTTCTGGCCGCCGTCCTTTAGTACTATATAAACTTAATCGTCAACAAATTAGATTTGTTCGGCTTATACCCAACAATAATTTAAACCAGCAATTCGAAATTCGAAGGTACACTTTTCCTCGTGATAAACCATTTCTAACAAGAGGAGCAAACGGTGTACTTGGGCAAATGGCAACAGAAGAGCAAAGTGTATTAACAACTTCCAATGGTGACATTTACGCAATAGTGGAGAGAAATAGATTACTTCGTGGAATATATACAATAGTCGCTTTTGCTGAATATGTGGCTCAAAAACGAGTAAAAATAAACATGCACACCGGCGAATTTTTAGAAATGACATCAGAAGAAATCCAGCAATCTCCTTTAGGCACTAATCGCCCAATCTCAAGAAATTTTAAAATAGTGATTAGAGATAACTTTCATTAAGAATATTTTAGTTTAAAAAATTTGCCATATTTCTACAGAAACTCTTCAAAAATAAACTTTGAATCATCGAAGACTGTGATTTTGATAATTGTCGATTTTTATTAAAATTTTTTACGAATAAAACTTTGTTTGATTTTTTAGGATCTAAAGCTTAATTTTTTTTCTTTGGAAGTTTAAAGTTCAGAACAGTTGGTTTGCAGTTTTTCAATTTATGGAGCTTTCCAGTTTCAAATGTTGACTATTCTAAGGCGTCTCTGTTCTTATTTCTCGTGGTCGCGTGTGATTTCGAGTCATGTACGGCCGTGGTAATTTTGTTCTCTCATTCGGGATTAGAATTAGGGTAAAATACCTAGTAAATTGCGCACCATAATGGCGGACATACAGAGCAGTGCATAACCTCACTTTTTTGAATTTCTAATACTGGCATTCGCAAGCATTTTTTCAAGTGTCAATGTTGTCAGTTAAAACTAATAATATCAACCAAAGAGAAACAGAAGTAAAAAAGAAATACTCATAGTTGTAATTTAAGCGGATCTTTCTATAATTGTTTTAGGACTACTGTTAATTTATTCAAACCTACAGACCCTTTGTAATTTGCTGTTTTAAATAAATTTTCTCTATACTTCCAAGAGTGGCTTTAAAAATTTGCTCGCGCTCAGCAATCATTGCAAATAAGCACAAAAATTAAAGAAACGAGTTAAGTGAAATGTGCAGCAGGAAGGTTAATTTTCCCAATTATCTGCACAAACTCGATACCTTGCAGCAAATGTTTGCGTCAGTGTTTCCCCACCAGTAGTGGAGAAATTGCGAGTCCATGAAGAGGCGAAATTAACTGCTAATTAATCAGCCAACGTCAGACAGAGCTTCTTTCGTGACTCAAATAAGAAAATAATTTATGAACAAACATTGTGAGTTTCCTTTATCATTTCTTTCTTTGGAGTTTTGCTTCCTAGTCAGATAGCAGACATGCTTGCTTTCCTGACAAGGCATAAGGTAAAAAGGTAAAACTCAGCGCTCACTTCTCCTGCTTTCTCTCCTGCTTTCCAGCATCTATAAAACTAATTAATAGCGTGAAGAACAGTTATTAATACCTCCTCCTTTCTATCTCTTTTTAAAGAGATGACCATCCTTATATCCCTTTTCAAGGCTCTCATCATTCATCTATCTTTCTTCCAGCATCATCGACGTTTTTCGACTTCTGACTGGCACCTGCTATTAGAGCTAACTAACCAGAAAAGTCAACGTCGCTTAATGAAAGTTCTTAACAAATCCTGCGCCAAAGGAGATAAAAGCTTAAAAAAGTAGTTAATAGATAGCTCTTACTCCCAGACAATTCTTCCTCTTCCTAGCAACTTTCTCTTTTACTTTTTCCTCTGAGTCTTCCTCGGACAAAAACCTTTTGATTTAACTACCCCTTTTTTTCTCCAGGCGTACGTTTAAAATTTTCTAGACATTACGATGTCACAGAATGTCTATCTCTCGACGTAATTATTACAATATTTCTCGTTATGATCCCTATCACTCTTTTCTCTGGTAATATTCCACAATCACCTTCCTCTTATTCGCCAAAGCTTTCTTGCACACTTTCCTAAAAAGTAGATCCGATAGAACACAATTTTGACAAAAGACATTTAAGGCAAATCTCGTTTAACAAAATTGGTACACAAATGATTGGCACAAATGCGGCAAGTAAAATAGGCCACAGGTCACAGTAGCGGCCAGTTACGTTGACGGAAAAGAAACCGCTGTGATTGATTACAGAATTATTTGAGGCGAACACTATGCTTTTTTAATTTTTTGTGTTTTGCCGCAGATTTGGCTTTCCAAAGTTCAGACAATTTTTCGCAAAATTCAAATTTTTTCAAACAAGAGTTGCCGAAATGTGGCTTACTGTCGCGCATGCTGTTGATATGCCAGGCGGAACAGTTAAATTTGTATTGACCTTGAAAAGTTTATAACCGGGAAAGGACCAACAAAATATTTTTGTTTAAAGGATTAAAATTTAAATATTTTTACTATAAAAATATTATGTGAGCTTTTTCCACATAAGTAGCTCCTAGAATTTCTGTTATCATTGGTCTTTATTCATCTAAGAAATACACCAGTCATACAGAATAAACAAGAGAACTTTTATATGTTTGGTTAATTTATAACTGTAAATTATTTTACTCATATAAAATTACCTAAATTTATGATTCACTAGGCTTTATTCAAAAATTTAGCAATTCTGACGTCAGGAAAGTAAGACGTTCATCGTAAACTTAGTATTCGGAATAAATATTGTCTTTTAGATAAGAAAACACGCAGCAAAAGTATTTTTCAGAACTGGATATTTTTTATAAAAAGAATTTTGCTTATAAAATTCAATCTCCATAAGGTTTATAATATCTCATGTAAATTTTAGATATTTTTTTTGAAATCTTCTATAGGGGACTTTATAAAAAAAACTTTTAAATATATTCTGTTAAATAAGAGAACAGTATATTCTGACCTTGATAATATATAGATTTTGTCCAAAGAACTGATTGTTATAGATGGCTTACTTTTCTATTTTTTAAATAAAAGTTGTACAAATTTACTTGTTACATTTTTAGATTGCAGCTTTTTTATGGGAATGTTTGCTTCTTGCAATCTAAAACACACAGAAATCACACAGAGTGTATAACCAACATTTTTATTATACATTTCGTTCTCACTGTTTTCTTTTTTACATTAATTTAATATGTTTATTTTTAATGTTTTTTTTTGCGATGCGAACCTATATTTGAACCTATATAATTTAGGTGAAAAATGTTGTTAGTGAAAAGGATATTGTAGCTTGTGTTTTTACGATTAAAAAAATGTATGCACTTTTATTGATAAAATGGTTAATAACAAGTTTGCATCTCTATTCTAAATTACAAAATGGTGCCTTTTAATTTTTTTCGTAGCTTGTATTGTTTGTTTAAAAATTTGATCTTTCTATGAAGAGAATTTATTGAATCTTCAAAAAAGTAGTCTTAAAAATTTATAAAATAAAAAACAGACACACACATTCCTAATAAACAGTTTTTTTAGATTTAGGGGATGTTAAAAAGTGTACCTATAACAAAAATAGGGAAAGGGGATTATTAATTATTTTTTATGATTTTTTTTAATGAATTTAATTGGCACCATATTACCCAATTAAAATTTAAATCGAATTTTTTAATTTCAATTTAAAATCGGAACTGTGGCTATGTTCACTATATTTTGTATAACTTGCTAAAAAAGATACCCTAAAATATTGTCATATGCATCGCGAATATATGATTTCACTGAAACGTAAAATATTACATAAATTTGTTAAATCTTTTTTATTGCATTTAGTAACTCCACATTTATTTTTTATCGCCAGTGACTCGACTAAAATGTATATCTCGTAGGACAAGTTTGACGTTTATTATCTATGAGATAACATTTGCAGAAAGTATTATGTAATGCAAAAAAGGTCTAGAGGGTACATTTATTACCGTTAAATTCAAATTCTTTATTAATAGGTACATTAATTATTATTTCTTGTAATTACAAAAGATGAGGATTTTCTTTACTCTCATCATGTGCTTAGCAGTTGTCTTCAGTTCTGTTGGTAAATATAATATGATAAAATAAAATTAACGTTTCGCCCATTAAATAAAAAAAATTTTTCATACGTTACTCTAGTTAATTCGGTGTTCTGATACTTTTGCTACTAGTAAAGGGTTGAGGATTAGACGCTCAGAGGAATTTGCTAATCCATTTTTAAAATCTAGTATGGAATCCTGTTATTCCTGTTTTGGAGAAATAAGGTTAGGTCAAAGCTCTGCTTCTTGTTGCAGAGTTCAGCTCACAATTCGACTGTTTGCCGAATGGTGCTCCGATTCCTGTTCTTCTTCGTGACAAACCTTTGTATTCTTCTGATGAGAAAAATTCTCCTGATATGTAGGTATCTTCCATTCACTTATGTAGACAATAATATTTACTATACTAACAAATCTATTTGATATATTTGGATTTCCCAATAATATAACACCTGAGCGTGAATTTTTATTAAACTATAAAATTTCTCTTCAAATATTTATTTTATTAACGATAATGTTTCTTCTGCCAGACGTTACTCTCCAGTGAGACCTCCTCCTTCTGCTGAGCTGCTACTTCATATCAGGTTTAGGTTTCTTCCCTTCAGTCAATTTTCTTCGCTCGTGCGTAAATTTAAACTAGAGCAACTAAGATTTGTCCGGCTTATTCCCAACACGAATATAAACCGACGATTCGAAATTCGAAGATACACTTTTCCTCGTAATATACCAATTCAACTGATGGGATATAGGCATGTTCTGAAGCCGATGGTAGCCGAAGAACAAAATGTATTATCAACTTCCAGTGGTGAGGTATTTGCAATAATGGAGGGTACTAGATGTCTTCGTGGAATATATACAATAAGATATTATCCTGAGTATCGGCTTGAAAAAAGGGTTAAGGTAAACATGAACAGCGGCGCGGTTCAAGATATGACACATGAAGAAATCAAGGAAACTCCCTTAGCGAATCATCGCCCGATCTCACAGAATTTTAAGATGATAGTCGTAGACGACTTTCATTCATAACGCAATATTCGTTTTAAAAATACTGTAATAAAATGCTTTCGCGTATTCACTTCTTATTTAGTTTATTCCATATTAAAAGCGCAAATATTTTCACTCGAATTAATGCATGTACTTCTAATAATGTGAAATGCCTTATCCAGCGAAGTAAAGTCGTCTAACGACATGTGTACTTATGCTAAAGGACAAACAAGACAATAATAATGGTTATAATTTTTTTCTAACTTGTTTGTGGGTGATTCAAATTTTTAAGCAGACCCAACGGCTAAGTCAAGTGACTGAAGTAGTAAGGGTGTTAGACGGTAATTTAATTTAATACATTTGGACACCAACATCTCAAGATAAGAAATGAGTTTAGATTGGCCCGCCACATCATTATGTATGTGCGTTTATTCTCTCTGAGCCATTGTTGAGACACATCAATAATGTACTCGATGTATTACTTGGGATCTCAACATAATCGGTAACACGAGTTTGCAAGAATTTCTGGTACTCACAACCTTGCTTCGAATTGCAATGACGAATCCTACCGCTTCTCGATGCAGGAAGCCCTTTTTCCGCTAAATTAAATACCTAATTATCCACATCAAATTGATCTAACGTTTTGGGGTGCTCGCGTTGGATGATTTTCTGTCTACATCGCTACTGTTCAACTTGTGATGTACACTGTTTCTTTATATCTACAACGCTTCTACTCCCCTTTGCGGTGACAGATATATTTGTTTGATTGTCGAATAACTGTCGTAAATGCAATGCTTCATCATTTTTTCAGCGGATGGTTCTGTTGCACCTTTTATGATTATGTCGATTGGCTCGGATGTATATCGAGAAAATAATTTTTCTGTTACATGAATCTGTAAGCCCCGGAAGTTAGGATCATGATCTAAAAGAAACGAATGTAGATTCAAGTGGATCGCTGTGTTATCCACTACTTCTATTTCTACCATAGAACCTAAGCAAGAACAGGAAATTTATGCAAGAGACTTCGTACGACACTGTTTTTTAAAGCCTAGTCTCCAGCCAAGGACGAGCTTGCGCGGAAGACAGCACAATTGAAGAACGGTTTTAAAGGAAGAGATAAAGCGATCACAGAAAAACAGCCTTTTGCATCGGACTCGCAATTGACCGAGACCGACTCTGTCAAGCCGGAATCTTATCGAGTTTGGTAGGAAATGATGATTTTATACCTCCATGGCTCTCGATTCTAAAAACTACAATATGGGGCTGTCCCGGTATATCATCAGTCACGGACGCATTTATATAATGCAATCAAGTGATCTGATGAGAGCTTTGTGTCACGACATATTGGACAAAGCCTGGTTTTTACCCCACCATTGACGGACTGCGTTGCAGTCAAGTGCACGATGGGGGAACCTACAGCTTAAGGTGGGTTCCGAACCACCAGAACCTCGGTAAAGGTACA
>JAAAKG020135511.1:0-13505 GCA_010014905.2 Druon quercuslanigerum | reverse complement strand
AAACAGCAGATTTTATTACCAATTAATCACTTCCAACCTGCAGATATTCACTTTAATTAATTAATTAAGTTCGAAGTGCAACGATTTCGACACTTGGCAAACGACTCATATCACTCATGTACCGTGACATTAGTGAAAACCAGCTCTAATTAAAAAAAGACACGTAATGCACGTCCCAACAGTATTTGTGAACAATTTTTAATGTTGTGTTACACTTATTTTTGATTCATAACTAATTATTTATTTGAAATGCACGTTGAACCTAGGGAGCATAACCTTCTTTCATAATTAGGTTATACATCTTTGCGCACGCCATCTGAGTCTGGAGCCTTTAACCAATCAGCGCAAGATCTCGAGCGCGGGACATTTGGAACCCGAATTAAAATCGCCTAAGTAATACTTTTTTGCATTAGGCAGGTGCGCAACGGGTGCATTGTATGCTAAAGTTAAAATCATCATATTCCCTATGACTACAAAGTAAACGTCCTTAATGTATAAGAATTAGATCTGCTCGTAGTTTTCTGTAATTCTATAAGAAAATGAATAAATAATAGATGATACATTTATTTTCAATAAATAATAAAAAATGTATAACTTATAAGCAATTAGTTAAGTAGGTTAGAAAATCCAGTAAACATGCTTTCACATACATTGGTCCAGAAAATTTGATTTTAACCATTTATAAGTTGTTTTTTAGGAGGCTAATAATACAAAAATTATTACCTTGTTTTTTGTTTGATTAAATAAAATTGGATTTAGCCAATATTATTTTTTAACAACAACTTTTTACTAAATTATGTATTTTCAGTTATCGAATTTTAATATGCAAATTTATACAAGTTTTTTTACTTTTGCATGGAGGTGCTATTTTCCCGAAAACAAGCTGTTGAACAAGCCACATTTTTTATTGCCTAACCTGATAAATTTTTTTGAAATAGAAAATGAAGACAAGAAAAAACATGACGAGATTTTAGTGCCAATTCGTATAATAAAAACTGCTGGGTTATAATATCCCATCAAGAAGCAATAAAATTAATGTGATCATAAACCAAAATTTTTGTGTAACGCAGGCTGATGTGGACATCGCAGTAGCAGCTGCGAGAGCAGCATTTACGAGAGGAGCAGCATGGAGAAAAATGGATGCTTCTGCTCGTGGCGAAATTATACGAAAGGTGACATGAAAGTTTAAAATTGTAGTTTATTCAAAGAAAAAAGTTTCACTTTCGTCACATCATAATTTACGCCTATTTAAAAAAAAAACACTTTCCAAACAGAATTCGTTGTGATTTATTATAAAATTTCGGAAAAATAAATAGAAATATTTTTTCAGAAATTATTTTCTGCATGTAATATTTCGTGTAATATTAGGAAACGAAAGCCCTGTTCCCAGTTATATTCCAAGATAAAAATGAATAAAATTGCACTTCCTTAACAAAGCAAAAATATTAATGGGCCAGAAAGTCCTACGTTTATATATTTGAACCATTTCCTAAAATTTCTGCAAAGTATTTACTTTTAAATTATAAAGCCAACAAATATAAAACATGCAAACGTTCATGTGAAATTCTGCACATCTCTTAAATTTAAATATAATTGCTAATTATAACTTGAACTTAACAGTTGGCAGATCTTTTGGATGAAAATGCAAGTGAACTTGCAAGCATACAATCATTGGAAAATGGAAAACCTTTTGCTAATTCATTCGAAGAAGTTCGGAGGTCAGCTCAGGTATTTCGTTATTACGCAGGCTGTGCTGATAAAATCCACGGTAGCACTATACCAGCCGGTAAGATAATTGCAATGTTTTTAATAATTACAATTCTTGATGATCTCTCATATTTTTTTTTGCAAAATTCATTTTGTATTTATACTGTCATTATTCTTATTTGTAAATTATATATCTTAATCATGGGGCACACATATTGATCAACGTACCTATTCATATACATAACCAATACCTAGCAGATTTGTTAAACGATATTATGTCATAGAATGCAGTTAACATTGCATTAAAAAATTACTTTGAACATTACTTATAGCAGTTTTATATATTTTTTTTACCTTATATATTTTATAGTTTTCTTACACAAACCCAAAAGAAGTATTTTTTTCGTCTTTCATATATCAAAGCAAGATGCGCAGATAAAACTAATAAACTTTTATTAACATTAGAGGATATTATCACTGTTGAAATTAATTGGATGTGATGGCATCACGGAACCAATAAAATCTCCTTGAAAACCAATGTCTGAATTCGTCATTCTGATGATAAAGCAAAATAATTGATGATTTATGGAAACCGTTTCTTTGAATTGAAACACATTTTTTGTTTGTGCAGTTGAAAATTATTATCTACCTACTAATTGTTTTAAATTCCCATTCGGTATGATTATTTTTAGCATAAAATTACTATCAAAGCATTTTCCTTGGTTGCTAATGTACTAAGCAGATCAACAAAATATAGAAATTTTGAAAACGCAGAAAAAAGTATCCCAAAAAATGGTCAATTTTTATATTTTCTCTAATTGTCGACATTATAAATGTAAGATGGATTTTTTTATAGCGCCGATAGTTGTTTTTATGAAACACAGTTATCGTATCTATAAATATGTCAAATCAGATATGCATATACCTACAAGTTTTGTCAACAGCTCAGTATCGTAAACTGTTAGGGGACTTGAAAATAATTTTTTCCCCATTTTTTTCTTATAACTGTAATAGGTGTACTGAATAATGATACCAATAATTGTTGACTCATTTTTAGCTATAAGGGTTGTTGAAAAATCTTTCTTTTTTGGATTAAAATAAATCGCGTATGAGGAGACATTTCGAATCATAAAGATAAAATATACAGGATATAAAAGATGCGGCTCATTAAAATGAGTATTTTTGTTCATAATTTATAATTTAGTTATACATATTGAAGAAGATATGCAGAGTAAATTGTTATAATGAAGAATTAATCATCTATCACACTTACTGGGATGTTTTGAACATACAGTTACATTATTTTGAGGTTTAAAAAACAATAATTGATGTGTTTGTAAAAATTTAGTATTTGAAATATTGGTTTGAATGAATTGTTTTTTGACATATAACTAATTAAAAGGTGCGGATGTCTTCTTGAGTATGCGTTCTTAAAAAATAATTAGTAAATAATACTTACTTTAATAAGCTGCATCTTATTTATTGGATATAATTTTGCCTTAGAATCTACCGCATGCAAGAATAATTGATTTTTCCTTGAAAAGAGATCAATTTGCGATTTTTTAAATACCTTTTATTGCTATCAATAAAAAAATGCGTGAAAAGAATAGATAGCCTATATCATTGTTTCCCTTGTACAAAATTATCGGATATATTATCACCTGATAAGAAAAATGACGTAATTGAAGTTCTATAGATAGATACGACTTTACTGAATGCAACTGAGGAAGCTTTATATGGTTACAAAAGTTCATCTTCGAATCATACAAGAATAACAGGCTTTTGTGAAATAAAAAACGTTTTTCGTTCCATCGAACAGAGGTTCCAACTTGAAATTTGCTGTTTAAAATAGGCTAAAGCTCATAATTCTTAATCGAAATTCATGTTTTTTTATTAGAAATGCTCATTACTCAACATTAAATACGAAATATGATCTGTAAATTATTTTTCTAAAATCCTTCTGTTATTTATTGTATAAATAAATCAAATATTAAAATTAAACATGTTGGGAGTATCATTTTTGATCGAGGAAAAGACTTGATAAAGCTTTTGTGCATCTGAGTCACACCAGATACACGTAAGGAATATAAATAATTAAATCCGGATTGAAGCGTTTTTTTATGTTTTTCATAGGTATATATTGTTTTTCTCATCAAACAATTTTGAAGTATGTTTTAAATTGAGCAATAATTACATTTATATATAAATATGAATTATTCATTATTGATAATAATAAATATTAGAAATAAATTTCAAAATTAGTCACATTCACAAACAAAATATTATTTTTTCTATTACAAAATATTCCATACAACCCAATAATAATATATCGTTAAAAAAATATCTTACTGACTATCAATTGTTAAGGTTATTAAAAAATTAGTAAATACATATTTATTTTTAAATTAATTGTATACTTCAACATATTTTCTCCATGAAATATATAAAGAATATGTTTTAAAGTAATTAATAATCAAAGAACATTACAAAAATTTAACTCATCTTATTGATAATAACCCAAGTTACGAACAAGTTTTAAAACTAGTCACTTTCATGCAGAAAGAAAATGTTCTCTGCTATATAGGCCAGGCTTTCCGACTTTGCCCGGATATTATTCCCAACATATGGGTCGTATTAAAAAAATGAATATAAACTTTTTTGTGGAGAATTTTATGTGCCTTAATTTTTGTTGATGCCGAGTTTGCACGAAAACTATAAAAAAACGAGTAGTAAATTAAAAACCGTTTTTTGAAGTTTACGCTACTGCCAAAAGATACGCATAGGTCGACGAACGGGGATAACGAAAACGGTTCTTTATATTGAGCCAAAGAACATTTTAAAATAATAATTTCTTTAGTTGGAATTATTGTTAAACAAAACTACGTAGTGCTTGGCCTAATTTTCTATTATATATACAGCAGAATAATACTTTTCCGTTGAGATAAACTGTGCCTTTGATTCTGGATATGTTATTGTTACGAATAAATTAATTAATAAATATTGTACTGTAACTGTTTTTTGCATAAATATACTATTTTCCCTAATACGAATTTAGGATTCATCATGGATTAAATTTAATAATAAAAATGTTTACCTATTCATGAGAAGCAATAATTAAATTTCTATTTAATAATTTTTAATGACAATAATAAAATTAAGAGTCAGCAAAATTATATTATCAATTAGAAATATATTTAGAACTGGTTTGAAATGAAAAACAATATGCGCATACGACAATGATCCAAAATTTACTTTTTTTGTATTGAATTTGATGATTGATGAATAATGATGATAGATGATTGATGATGATTTGATGAATATGATTACAGCAATAGTTTAATGTTTGATAATAATGTGTTAGGAGTATAATTTCCATACGGCAATTTAACAATTTTAGCCAATATACATTTTTTCGATAAAAATAGCAGTGCATTTGTTTTCTGATCTTACAATTAGAAAAACTTGTCCAAACAATTTTAATGGTAAATAATCATTTTTGTATGGAATAAAATTTAAGAAGTCTAGAAATGTAGAAGCTTTGACTTTAAACATTAAATTTAGTTTTCAATTTCAAATTGTGAAAGCTTTTAATTAGACATCATACAATGTTAACCTTTTTCTAATGAAACTATACAAATTAAAAAATTTTAATCTGTAATTCCTAAGTTTGGAGAGCTTTTGATGAATAATTTTTTAATTCAAAACACTTTAAATTTCAGATTATTCAATTACAAATGCTTTTATTTAAAAATAATTCAAGTTTATCTCCTTTTCATTACGTTTGAAATATTATCCTGAAACCAACTGAAATGTGATGCGGACTCACTTGGACTTGTTTCCATATTGCATGGAGCAGTCTAACTGCATCTTTAATGTTTCATTTTGCAATCAGGTTCTACCACTTATCGGCTTGGTTTTATAATTGGCACTTGTGAGTCAATTGAATATATCTAACAGATGTCTTTCTGATTGATAATTTTGTTATTGCCAACAGATGGAGATGTATTCGTAATTACGAGAAAAGAACCCGTTGGAGTCGTGGGTGCAATTATTCCATGGAATTATCCAGTAACCATGGTGGGAATGAAACTTGGACCGGCCTTTGCAACAGGGTGCACGATCGTACTGAAACCTGCAGAGCAGACACCTTTAACAGCTCTTTATATTGCAAATCTCGTAAAGGAAGCTGGTTTTCCCAAAGGAGTTTTAAATGTTGTTCCTGGTTATGGTGATACTGCCGGCTCAGCTTTGGCTGAACATCCCGATGTCAACAAAGTTGCATTTACTGGTTCTGTGGGGGTTAGTACAATTTTTTATTTCATTTATTCAGTTCAATTAGAATGCAAAACCAGCCCGAGAAATATTTCTGAAACAGGGCTGCTTGCGGGAAATATTACGAGGAAAGTTATAATAATTTTTTTTATCTTTGATTTACAAGAAAATATTTAAAAGTGATATATTGCTCTTTATTTTTAAACATAATTAATTTTCGGTGTCTAAATAAGGTAAAAATGTTTTCGAGTGTACCTAGATTTACACTTTCACAATAAGGAGGTCATTTAAATCATTTTTATCCGGCCAGAATAACGTAGAGGATTACAAATACCCCAGAATTCAATTTTTCGCTATTTTCTAAAAGTTATATGACTTATCAACCATGTGGTCATCATATGATTATTATATATTTCTTAAAATATATTCTGATTTCTGACATTAGTTTTAATTTATTCGTCCTATTTTAATTTCGAAACAAAATCATTTTTCGTTTCAAAAATGGGCAAGCTTTTCCGACTTTCGAATCTTGATCGGATGATTTCATCTCTAACGCAGGGGAGTAAGCTTGCCGAGGTGCGGATGTGACTCATTTCACACACCTTTCCGCTGCTTGAGTATGGCATGGAAATGTCTTTGGAAAAATGAAGAATGTATTTGGAAATGAGATGAGTTACGTCATTCGTTGTGAATTCCGTGAGATTTTCAATTGCCATCGATCTAGTTAATTGCCGTTCCGAAATTTTCCACTTCTCCCAGTCGATGAGTTCCGTGTAGTCTTTTGCGTCAAAATTCAACGAAGGAACCTGGAATTTCCTTAATTTGGATTCCCCAGTGGATTGTCTCGTAGAAATTATTCGAAATACTGCGAGCTTGCGGATTTTTTACCTTTCGTCACATAGCATAGCGAGAAGAAAATTTTGTGGCTGAGCAAAGTAGGCATTATTTTTTATTACTTTTTGAATACATTTAGCGAGATCTTCCTTCAGGTACGTACTCAAAGAAATGCTTTTCCAGAGAATCTTAACTCAAATGATGGATTCTCTGTTCCAATGTAAATTCGAAGAGTTCTACTCATCCTAGTCATCCATCTGGCGTGCGATAATTCCCTGGACTTTTTCGAGCAAGATCTTTAGAACATTCTCCTTTTATGATAGCATTCCATATATCTAGCAGGTACTTTTGATCAAAACTAAGATCATGGGTGTCAACTACAGGAGAATTAGGACTGTCGAAAGCATCGAACTTTACAACCAGAAGTTCTTCACAAAAAGCTAAGCTTTTTCCGATTGGGCCGGAAAAATCGTTAGAACCAGAAGTTTCTCCATCAAGTTTTATAAACAAAGCTTTGAACGGCAGCTCATTACGATGAAGCTGACAGGCAATTCATTGTAGCGGTATACCCAATTCTAATTCTAGCAATCGAATTATATACCTGTGTGTTTCCCAGTGTTTGTAGGATAGCCATCACAACCCATACAATCTAGATTGGAGGTATTCTTTTCTTTGTCAAAGAAAAACTGAAGGATATCACGTGTAATCGTTTTTGCATCTGATGAAGATGAGGATATGTGTCCTAAATAAGTACTTCCTATTTCTTGAATGAGAGAAGTATGTTCTTCTCGCTTTGTTGTTTGTCGTGTTTTTCCTTTACATGTTCCATCCATTACTTATGTTTCGTCTTTTCTTCCATCGAAGTAAAAAGCCTTTATTTCTGAAGCCAAAGAGAGCAGCTCTTTCTGAAGTAGATGGCGAGTTCTTGTTCTTTTTCGATAGAGTTTACTCTTTTCAAAAACTAAGCCTTTTACTTCCGGAATGTACTTACTTACGTCGTGTAAAATTGCTGAAGCCAGTAAAGCAGCATACCTGTATCCCATGCTGTATCTGTCACAGACTTTTGAAAATGTTGGACAGTTTAATCTTGTCTGATCTGTAAATTTATTCCAATAAGGGACCCATGCATCCTCAACATCTTCTTCGGCGGTCTGGTAATGGTCTTTTACATTTTCATCCATAAGCGAGCCACAGTAAGAACTTTAAACTTCAATTTGCACCTTCTGACGCTTTCTTTGGATAACTTCTTCACATTGATCTTGTATTACATCAGTCATCAAACGCTTCGATTGTAGTTCATGATGATCTGATTGTTCCAAATCAATTTTTGGACGAGACGTAAATGATTTTCTCATTCGCCTGGAAGATCGCCGATCTGAGAGAAACACTCTGGCAGCTTCAGAAAGATCTATCTCACAAGTGCATGAAGCATTATCACAAATACGAACCGCAATATCAAATACCTTTTGATTTATTTGCAAGAAACGCCTTTAATTTCCTTTTGTACCAGGATTTATCTTTATCTCTTCCATGCGTCTTTTTCAATTTCTTCAACTCCTCTTGATCTGTTTTAACGATCTTTGCGATTCTTGCTTCTCTAAGAATTGGGGTGGAAGTTTCATTCCATATATCCTGAAGCCTTCTCACAACTACATGTGAAATATCAGAAAAACTTGGGTACCTTTTAGATTCTTTTTCAGTTCGAATTTTTTCGCATTCGAAAAAATAGTATCTCCTTACATTAAAATGTGCACTCAAAAATTTCTGTGAATCATGTTTGTTTTAATTCTGAAGATTAGCGAGGGGACCGTGAACGCATCAAAATATCATCTTATATTAAAAAATTAACAATTTTAGATTTCGCTCTTTGTTGAAACTACTAATGGCTTCGATTCAAAAGTTAAACAGCATGTCAAAATTTTAAAAAAAATGTCAGAAGTCAGCATAAAAGTAATACTTTGATAATTTAATGACATTATAACAAGCTAGTATATGTTTCGACTATTTTTTTTTTATTTTATTCAGAATATATTTAAAAAAAATATATAATATTCGTATGATGCTCGCATGGTTGATAAGTCGTATAACTTTAAGAAAATATAGAAAAAATTGATTTTTTTAATGCTCTACGGTATTCTGGCCGGGTAAAAATGATTTTAATTACCTCCTCACTGTAAAAATGTAAATCTAGGTACACTCAAAAACATTTTTACCTTATTTAGATACCAAAAATTAATATTGTTGTGAAATAAAGAGCAATATATCACTGTTAAATATTTTCTGGTAATCCAAAATCAATAAAAATGATTTTAATGTTGACTTTCTGTATATATTATTGGTGTAACTAATTGAAATTACATTCTTCTTAACGTTTATCAGACATTTCATGGTCAAATAGTCGAAAAAATTGCCGTAACTCTAAGAAAATAGCGAAAATGTAGATTTTTTTAATATTTTGAAATTTCAATGTCACTTAGGTAGGGTAAAAGATATTTGAATCATTTTTTGCTATTTAAGTACAAATACACTTGCTTCGAACTACTTCTTCTGATAATTTATACACGAAAAATTAATTTTATTTTAAAATAAAGAGCAATATATCACTTTTAAATATTTTCTTGTGATTCAAAATCAGTAAAAATTATTTTAATGTCAACATTCCTTATATATTATTGTTGCATCACATTAAAAAAATACATTCTCATTAACGTATATCACACATTATATGGTCAAATAGTCGAGAAATTTGATTATTTGAAACTTCAAAGTCAATTAGGGAGGTTAAAAAATATTTTAATGAAATTATCGCTATTTTTATTGAAAATTTAAATCTCAAAAAAAATTTTTTTGCTATTTAAATTTGAAGAGGTGCTTCGTTTTTTGTGATTTTTAGCTATATCTACGATGCGGAGAAAGATGAAAATTTTTTTTATGAAACTTTAGGGGAGTGTTTCTGACTCCCAAAAGAAAGTTTTCATTGCTATTAAAACTTCGAGCAAAGAATTTTATTTTTTCCGATACGCCTTACTGTATGTATGAAAACTCCGCCATCATTTTCATACCAATAGGTAATTTTTTTAAGTTTCAAAAGTTTCAGAAAATATTAACGCATTTCAAGATTTTTTTGCTACTTTTTTTGAATGTCAACAAACAAATTTTTTCTGAACTCAAACGATACGATTAATTTTATTATTTTCAGTCCATATATTATTAGAAAAGAACATTCTCAAAATTTAATTTAAGAAATAGAAGAACTTCAATTTTCATCCAGATTTCTTTACAATTAACAATTTGTAATTGCAAACTTTCGAAAATCAAAACGTTCCAAAGTTAATTATACTAAATATGAAATCTTTCTTTGAATTATATTAAAATCTAAAATCGTTAAAAATTAAACAGTTTATAATTTAAGGTTGTCTAAAATTGAGAATCTCCGGATAACCCTTTCAGAAATGAGCATTTTCACATTTAAAAACTTTCATCAAATAAAAATGCATTCGATTTTAAAATTAAACTGTTAATAATTGCAGCCTTGAAAATTCAGTATTATTCAGATTTAAACAAATTCCTAACGGACAAATCTTTTTAAAATACCTTTAAAAGGTTTTTAAATTAAAACGTTAAAAATTGAAAAATTGTCTAATAGTACAATGAAATTAGCATTTGTTTTCAAAGCCTTGTCAAGTTTCAAGCTCACTTGTTAATAAATTGTTTGCTATTAACAAAACTCGCGAAATCTCAAAATTTTCTCAACATGTTTGCTTGGATAGTAAGTTTTGATTAAGAGGTTTTAAAATGTTGTAAAATGAGATCCCAACTAATATCCTGCAACAAATAGTTTATGTGAGATGAATTTGTTAACTAAAATTGTGCGTTTTTGATTGAAGACAAAGTGATGATGAATATTCATTGTTGCAAAAAAAAATCGCTATCGGGGTTTTGCCACCCTATTTTCAAATTGTGTAGCTCAAAGTATTAAAAAACGTTTTTTTTTTATATTTCAGAATCCAAAAATGACAGAGTTGTGTTTCAATATTCATGTTCTGTAAAAACTTCTGATGATTAAAATTTCGCTGAAATATCTAATAGGTTGTGCATATTCAGAAAAAATTATGTACTTACATCTGTAAGCAAAGTTTTGCGAAGTATCTTATAAAATTAAAATCCACCTTACTGAACGATTATACTTATTTTCGTTCAGATTTTTCTAGCAGCTGTAAGTATGGAACGAAAATTATTCTTTAAGCGATTTTTCATAAACAATGTGAAAAAGTTGAAACAGTTTTTTTTTCACAAAATATGAAAGTTTAAAAAAGTGCTCCCCACCCCCATGTAATGTTTGGATTTGGAATGGAAAAAAAATGTTCTTCAATACTTTGAAATATCCAATGGTTTCTTTAAAAATCCAATAGCAAAAACCCGATCGCGATTTTTGTTTGCAATAATGAAAAATTATCATCGCCTTCCCTTTACTGAAAACGCAGATTGCCAATAAACAAATTCATATCTCAAAAAGTATTTTTCGTAACTATTTGTCGCGTCAAATTCAGCAGTATAAAATTGTAGCCAACTGAATTCAAATTAGACAATATTTTCGTATTGTTTATTGAAAGAAAGAAAAGAAAAATTGAAAACCTGAAACTGCTTTATAATTAAAAACCTTTCGAGCTTTTGGTAAAACTCGAACCTGAACCCAAATGAACTGCAATATTTTGGGTGTTGTGCATAATGCTAAAAGATATTTACAAAATTTTTCAGGTTGGAAAAAAAATTATGGGAGTTTCTGCAAAAAGTAATTTGAAGAGAGTCACCTTGGAACTGGGCGGCAAAAGTCCACTGGTAGTTTTTGATGATGCAGACAGTGAGCATAAAATATTTCTTATTTTTTTTCTCAAAAATATTTTGTCTTAACAAGTAGGAATCAGCTTTACTTTTGATTTTTTTTTCATAATAAGGTGGTATATTCTGTCACAAAAGAAGCAGTTATTATCTCCCATTTATATTTTTATATTAAAAAATGTTTTCTATTCATGTTTTATTTGCCTAGAAATGAAGTTATTTATGAATTAATTCGTATTTTTAGTGCAGCTGGCTGTTACTTATACTACTCTGGCTTTTCTAAATGCCGGACAAATTTGTCTGGCCCCGACGAGAGTATTTGTCCAAAGTAGCATTTACGACAAATTTGTGAGCATGGTTGTCAACAGAGCGTCGTCTATAAAAGTTGGAGGACCTTTTGAACCTGATACTTTCTACGGTTCTCAGGTAAAATTAGAAAATATTTTCCTAATTACAAAAAGAGTATAAAACAAAAGCAGAACATTTCTAATATTCCTGTAAAAATTCAAGCTTATGATTTGTTTCCATTTTTATAATTATAATAACCAATAATTACATGATCAGGATCAAATAAAAAAGGTGATCGTAAGTTTACATACTTTTTCTTTTGTAGATTGACGATAGGATATTCAAAAAGGTTCTGAATTATATTGAAATTGGAAAAAGAGAGGGTGCAAAATTGGAAACTGGTGGAAATCGCCACGGGTCTGTTGGATTTTTCGTTCAGCCTACAGTTTTCTCCAACGTCAAGGACGAAATGACAATTGCTAAAGAAGAAGTATGTCCTAATTATTTTTAAATAATTGATTTATATTTTATTAATTTCATGTTACTAGTTCTTAAAGCAAAATTTTGCAGATTTTTGGACCTGTTCAATCACTTTTTAAATTCGACACTTTGGAAGAAGTAATTAAAAGAGCAAATAATACAAGTTATGGACTGGCTGCTGGTGTTTTCACAAAAAGTCTTGATATAGCCCTAGAATTTTCAAAAGCAATTGAAGCTGGTACCGTTTGGTAAGATCCTATTATACTTTAACCCATATTCTGTTTAAGCCAAGAAAGAATTGGTTTTGCAATTGTTTATTAATTATTTCTTCTAACACCGAGAAATTATAACTATGACGAAAATTGCAGGGTCAACCAGTGGTTCAACCTCACGGGCCAGACTCCGTTTGGCGGTTACAAGCAATCTGGAATTGGCCGAGAACTGTAATTATATTTTTATTTATACAATGAGAAATGTATAGAGTATTATTTATTGTGCCTGAAACGCATTCTGAATTATTTGTATTATATTTTCAGTGGCATCGAAGCACTTGATAATTATATGGAAGTTAAAACGATCAACATCAAACTACCAAGTAATCATTGAATGGATAATAATGTCGGAAGATTGAAATTAATTTTTGGGTTATTATAATCAATACACCTGAAGGCATATTGTCATTTTAATTAATCGTAATTATGTATCACTCGATAAAATGTTCATTTTTTTACTTAATCTATTGATTTCTACAACAGAATTTATTTCAAAAATAATTTTTTTTTACATTCTAAAAATTAAGGCCCCTAATTTAATTTCCTAAATTTTCAAATGGATACCTAATTTTTTGTAGACGTATAAGTGATTCCAAAAAAATTCTCTAAGGTCAGATTTATGTAATAATAACAGAATATAACTAAACCTATTATATTATAGTTGATTGTAAGAATTACAATCATTTTTAGTATAGCTTTAAGTCAAGAATAGAAATTTATATTTTTTATTAACCTGCCATGCTTCGCCCACGATTGAACGTGTTTTGGCTGAAATTTAACTTTGGCCAAATTTTCGAAGTTGCTGGAAAAAAT